>JARQZK010002338.1:80000-85000 GCA_030704885.1 Cynegetis impunctata | reverse complement strand
ATTTGTCTACAACTTTCGGAAAAAAGACTGAAAATGCATGAGAAGCTCCCTTATTCAAGTAAAATTTCCTCCCAATTTTCAATACAAATTTTTAATACTCTAATTTAATTTGGAGAGACTATGCTGGTGAGCGAAACTTTGAAACACATGATAAAATCTCTACATTAGAATAACGTAGTTAGGAGAAAGTGTTGAGAATACTCTCCTATCACCCAACGTCTACTCAATCCGAGTAACGAATTTAATTCTTATAACAACACAATCTGCAAAAACTATGGAAATGGGCAAATACTAAAAAAATAAGAAATATCTTAATAAAAGTGGCATCATTTACAAACAGAGTTTAAACTACCAAAAAGCCCTAACCGTACAAATTTCCAATCCTGTAACTATATTTTGGAATTCGGTATTATTAGTTCTATACAGCCTCCGGAAAGCCCTAAACTGCTTAATTTTCACATGTTTGGCTATTAAGTTGAAAACTTTCCGCTCATGCACCTACCCGTTACTGCCATGAAAAAGGTTGGAGATCCTTAACTGCCCCCTTGAAAGAACACTCCATATCTATTCATTAAAACATTTATATTCATATATAATACCACTAGAGATGAAATTTTGCCGGCAAAATTTCTCGATTGTAATATGAAAATTTGTTGCTTAGGCAATTTCGCGAATGACATTTGTATCAAAATCACGAGCCATCAGGCGGGTGATTTTGGAAAAAATGTCATGAGCGAAATTGTCTAAGCAACAAACTTGAATGTTACAAAAGAGAAATTTAACCTGCTTAAATTTCATCTCAAGTGGTATTCGACATGACTATTTCACGAGAAAATATGTCTAACAGTTATATGGTCACATTTGAGAAAGTCAAGAAAATAACCTATGAATGTGAGAAATGTCAAAATATTATCATATATAATACCACTAGAGATGAAATTTTGCCGGCAAAATTTCTCGATTGTAATATGAAAGTTTGTTGCTTAGGCGATTTCGCGAATGACATTTGTATCAAAATCACGAGCCGTCAGGCGAGTGATTTTGGAAAAAATGTCATGAGCGAAATTGTCTAAGCAACAAACTTGAATGTTACAAGAGAGAAATTTTACCTGCTTAAATTTCATCTCGAGTGGTATTCGACATGACTATTACACGAGAAAATATGTCTAACAGTAATGTGGTCACATTTCAGAAAGTCAAGGAAATAACGATTCATGTGAGAAATGTCAAAATATTGTCGCTGAAGTACTAACATAGTAAGTTTTGCCGACTTGCATGTTTTATCGCTGTGAAACGAGCGTAGCTTTGGAAACTTTCTCACTAAAAAGGGAATGAGTGAAATAATCGATGAAATACTAACTTGCTAAGTTTTGCCGGCTTGCATGTTTTAGGCTGGCCGCACATTTCCTACAATCGGTTCCGATTGTCTGAAACGATTGTCGGTTCAGGGCATCTGACGCTCAAATTTCTATACTTTTATACGATACTATCGCACACCTACGATCCGATATCGGATCGGACGTCCGACTCGACTGCACGATCAGTCCGTCCTACCAATCGGACCGATAAAAAGTCTGATCCGACTACCGGAAGGCAAGCCGTGCATTGTTTTTGCATAGTCTACCGCAAACATACGATTATTTCTGTCAGTTTTTGACAGGGACTATAGAAAAAGGAATTGTCAAACCATGTGCGGTACTGAAAATTTGATTACCACGGTCGAAAAATATCCCTGTTTGTGACATTCAAATAAAATCGGACGTATTTTGTCGGCAGTGTGCGCTAGTGGTCCGATTTGAAATCGTTTCAGACAATCGGATCCGATTGTAGTAAATGTGCGGCCGCCCTTATCGCTGTGAAACGAGAGTTGCTATGGAAACTTCCTCACTAAAAATGGAATGAGTGCAATAGTCAGTATAATATCCTTAGGGAGATGCTCATTGATTAAAATGATAACAAATGATATCATTATTACTGAAAAAACACTTGATATAAATAACTACGCATTATAGCATCAATATTCAGTATAATGTTCTCAGTTAGGTGCTCATTGATTGATATAATAATGACTAGTATTATCATTATTGAAGTAAACATTTTGCACTGTTTGTTCGTGCAAGGTAGCCGGTAATAATAAGGCCCCTTTCAGACGAGGATACTGTATGTGGAATTCTGTATACGGGATACCGAATCATAGCCGCAGACTATCCCGATGCTCTTTTGGCATACTTTTTTATTACAAATACAAATTTCAGTGCGGTGCAGTCGTTTTCATAATATAAATATTGAAGAGTGCGTTCTGCTGTGGCATATATTTAATATTTCTGAATAAAAATACTGGCCGCCTCTGAAATCGAACTTTTTGCATCGCACAAGTATGCATGACTGAACAGGTCCATAATAATTCTGTATCCTGGATACTCCTTCGTAGCCGGGCGGCTGAAAGTCGAAGATTCAAAAATTCTGTCGCGCGATACTGTATGCGTTGCCGAATGCCGTGTGTAAGCTACAATCTAACTGCATGCTTTTTCTGTATCTGAGATACGCGCGTCTGGGATACAGCGTCCTCGTCTGAAAGATGTCTAATAGGCCATGCTTGGGAGTAGTCAATAGTTTCCCTCCGTATGTCAAGAGATATTTAATGATCTTACAATAAACAAATAAATCTCTTCGTTCAAATTCGTTTCAAACATAACCTCCGTAAGTACTCAGATTTCTACAGATATCGCAAATGATTTTCGTGTTCGAGCGTGAAAATTGGATATCGCCATCAAGGTCTGATTAACTTTAGGTATTATAACTGAGAGTAATGCAATATGAATATCCGAAATAATCACATCGACATGCATTGTAAACAGAATCTGCGAATAATTAATAGCTGGCAGTTATTGGACCCATATTATGCAGTATACGCCAGTGATTTATAATCATTATTCGTCATGTTATTTATTTATTTTCAACCTATTCTGAAATATATTCAGGTCTACCGAAGGGAAAGAATGAAATAGTGTTTTTGAAATAATGGATATCCATTGTGGATTTAATGCAAGAATTTGAACATGGAATTCAGTGGCCGTAAAATATATGGGATCCTTCGCTGAACACAACTCTGCACTCGGCCAATTGCCATTACTCTTCACTAACCAGATGACAAAAGAAGCCCTTTGGTTCTATGTAACGCACATAATGCTATTTCCGCAGTCACGTGGAGAAGTAATTTCTGAGGAGACATTGCGTGCTGTAATATATACCGACTAGAAACTATTCCGCAGTAGAATTTCAGTTATATTATGTTCGCTCTATATTTTCAAATATATTGTAATTGTATTTTCAATTAACTATTCTCGAAATTGCATTAGGGAAGGAGTGGCATGAAAGAGCAAAAAAAATATACTCTTTATGAAAACAATGATGATCTTTTTTTCTCAATTATTACTGATTTATTAAAGTAGATAATTTCTCACGAAAAGACCTTAAACACTATAAAAGAAATCGTAGAAATATTCATTCTAAAAAAATGTGTGTTTTGGCTCTTTCATCACATTTCAGTATTGAAAGAGCTACTAAAAGTTATGAAAGAGCCAGTTTGTATCATAGAGTGTAATTGTGAAAATTATGCAGAATAATAATAATTACACTATCACAAAAAAACAGGGAGACAATTCTAACAAATCTTTTCTAAAAACTAATCAAATTTTTGATTCTATCAGTCATTTTAAGTGTTTCTAACAAACGCTTCAATATTAAAATTATATTCTGTCGTACGTGTTATATATGCGGACTTTTTAGGAACTCTGGACGTATATAATGTAGTTTTCTTAGAATAAGAAACATGTCTATGCAAAAAAAGATAATTTTCCCCTAATGCCACATGATTCATGGGCCCAATCAGAAAAAATTTTGCACTGAAACTGCAATCTTGATCACTGTTTTCATATGATCATCACTATTTTTATTTGTTTCTGAGTTTTTTTTGCTTCGAGCAACCTTTTTTCTTACTTCAGCCAATACGATAGTCATAACGATTCAGTCATCTTACAGTATGGAGTTTTTATTAAGGGTTTTTATGAATTATTTTGTAGTAAATTTATGTAATAATAATTTTTGGTTTCTTCACATCACACTCTTTCTCTTCTAAGTTTTTCTTTTTGGGAGTGATAGTCACGACGGTAGAGGACATTTTCTTATTATTGCCCGTCGTGCTTTGTCTTGGCCCTGCTTAAGAAAATGGTCTTATCATTTCCGATGATATAATTTGTCGCCTAGAAGAGTACTCGGTATCGCAACAGTAATGGTAGAGGTTCAAAAGGGAGATGGTAGTAATAATATAATATGAGAAAATATGCATATTTATTATTATTTTATATTATTTACTCAATTCAAATACAGGGCTGTGAACGAGCCGGTTATGAAAGACCCAGCTCTTTTTAGCCCCATTCACCCGGCTCTTTCATAACTTATTCTTTAACAAAATATAACCTTTGAAATATCAAAGCTTTTGCGGTAGGTACAGTTTTCACGCATTTGCAAGGCCAAATGTATGCACAAACTCAATCTACAATCCATTTATCTGTATTTATTCACAATAAAATACCAAAAAACAAGTTAACTGAAGTGAAATACATACTTTTTAGTGCCAAAAACTTTGACTGAATGTGCCGGCGTCCGTTGGTTTCAACGGACTGTTAAATGTTTGTGGGTAACGGGAAATCAGTGTTGCCACTTAATAATAAAATTACCAACAAAATCCGTAAATAAGCTACCAAAATAATGTAATTGACTCTTCATGCCACTTCTCTACTGTATACCTTCTCGATATTTGTTGATAAATTTGTATAATAGAGAAGATATGACGAGAAGGCAGGTAGTCTTAAAAGTTGATTATGTTTTTGTGATTTTTTCTATTTTAAGATGCATGACACGCGTTTCAAAGTATAGTTTTCAGAATATTTCATATTTGCATTTTGATCATTGCGATTTGATAAATAAGTAAACGAAAA
>JARQZK010002338.1:57500-75000 GCA_030704885.1 Cynegetis impunctata | reverse complement strand
GTCTCACACAATGTCGACCAATCACAACTATAGACTTTCGGGTGAAATCAAATGAATTCGCTGGAAAGCATTAATTTAATCGTATTGTGGTCGTAGTTACTAATGGCCGACAACAGCTTGTTTACTTATATTGCTCGCGTATTGTTTTAATATGAGTTTGGTTACTGAAGTTAATTTCAAAAATTTCAATGGTGACTTAGTGGAATATTTGTTATCCCATAACTTTAGTGCACTAAGTTATGAGGATAAAGCTTTGATAAAAACATTGCGACCTACCCCTGAATTAAACAATTTGGTGCAGCGTAACAGACAACAAAACCGCGGTTTTAATACAAGGAATTATGAGAGACATCCTTGCCTAACCGGATCACAGGTAAAAAATAAATTATTTTGTTGGCAGTGTTTACTTTTTACTAGTGAAAATGTCTCTGTTTGGGGCCGCTTAGGATTTGAGGATTTAATTCTATACCTAGTTGAAAGTGAAGAATTTTTCACCGATAAAGTAACTTTAAATACCGCACGCGGATTGATATCTTACTTACAAGATAAGGAATTTATATATTATTTAAACATCTTTAAATTAATTTTTGAACAAACAGAAATAGTTTTTCAAATCTTACAGCACAAGATTTCAGATGTGATTTACTCACGAAATCGGCTCAAGTTTCTTTTGGAAAAAATTTCAGAATTTCGTGCAGAAGTTTATTTTATAAAACTATTTTCTGTATTTCAAACTACTGATGATACGACTCAATTTAGCCCAAAACGAAAGAAGTTCAGTTTCGCAGAAATGGAGCTTCACTATAAGCAAATATTTTATGAAATTTTGGATACTATTAGGGGTCAAATAGAAATAAGGTTCTCTGATTTGAAAGAACTGCATTTCTTCGACTTACTCAATAAAAATTTGTTTACCGGATTTTCGGCTAATTTTCCAGATATCCTTTTGGAAAATTTATGTCAAAAATATACTTTTTTTTGATAAGGTGGCCCTAAAAAGTGAACTGTGTGTTGTTTATAATGACAATGAAATTTTGGGGCAAAATGAAAATCATGTGATGACTATTCAATACCTTTTTGATAATGATTTGAATCAAGATTTACTCCAAGTTTATAAACTCTTATCTCTAATTGTTTCTATCCCGGTGACATCGGCTTTCGTAGAGAGCTCGTTTTCCACTCTTAAGAGAATTAAAACTTATTTACGAAATTCAATGACCCAGGATCGTTTGAAAAATATTAATTTGTGTCTATTGAAAAGGAATTGGTAAAACTTTTGGCGAAAGACAAAAAATTTAATGAGGATATAATAGATCATTTTGCTAACGTTAAAGATCGCAGAATCCCGCTAATATTCAAAAATATATAATAACTTTTTATTTGCTCTCACCAGCTGTCCCACACATATTTTGTACATTTTATTTTTCACAGGTTTTGGTTGGTACTTTATTACTTAGTATTAAACCAAATAATTCGTTGTTCCTTGTAAAAATCTTCAATGAATTTATTTTTTGTTTAATTTTATGTAAACATTATTTTTTATTTAAGGCTTCTGCCTTGGCATTGGCATCTATGCAGGAATTATAAAAAATAGATGTCTATGCCAAAGAATTTATTTAAATTTTTTTTTAGGTCTGAATGTATATTTTATTATTTTATTTTGTTGTTATTTTATTTTCATTTTGTTTTACTTTCATGACAAGAATTTTATTTTAATCTATTTTTGGGAGTGCCCTATTTTATTTCTGGCAAGAAAAAGTCTCACCTCCCCGTTGGTTCTTGCTGGTCAACAATTGATTAATTCCTCGAATAAGTAACAAATTCGCTAAGTAGGTAGGTAGGTAGGTACCTATTTTGTGAAAAAAAAAAATTTGATGAATAAATGAATTGATTAATTGACTGAGAAGAGTTTTTGTGAATATTGTAAATAGGAGTTGAAATCCTAAAAATTTTCGCTTATGGTATATTTTTTAACACCTCTTGTAGCCTCCTTAAACCAAAACCTCACGAGCCGCCACTGGTAATTTCATATTCGTTGGTTCCAAATTGATAACATTTCAGCCTGAATTTAATATTCCTATGGTTATTCTCTTACCGATTAATTTTCACTTGATCTTTTACTATAAGCATTTACTTTTTTCAGCAAATTGTATATTATTACACACTAGTTCCACGATCATAAAAGATATATTATCTGATTTTCATTCTTTCACAATACTAGAGAATAAACTGATATATAGGTACTATACTTTTCTGATATCAATAAATCACATCAATTATTTCATTTGCTTTATTTTGGTTTTTATTATATTGGCCTGAATTTGAAATGGAATAATTAATATTAATAAAACGAGTCTCATCTAGAATTTTATTGAATAATATATGGCAACTGAAACCGCTGTCAGTAATTAAATAAAGAGTTTGTTGTCTGATATCCAAAATAGACATACTGAAAAAAAAATACTATATTTATATCTTTTCTTTTTGATTATTTTGGCTAGATGATGATATTTAGTATAAACCAGACTAGTATTCATCACATCAACGTGAAATCATAAATTTTGTACGTATATAGAAATACGAAAAAAATTTTCACAATTAAAATTGGAATAGTATCTATGTCGAATGTTTACAGAGATAAAATTTTCAGTTAGAAAGTCAAGATTTTGAATGTTACAAATAGAATATATAAGTATCTTTATACATTGAATTTTTGAGGTGAAACTTCTTTGCGCGAATGAGGGTAAAATTCTTACGGATGAAACGAATGTGGGACGTTTCTGTCCAAGAAGAGGGATAGAGCGATTGAAACCGATTGAGAGAGAGGGCGAACGTAGAATGAAGCACATAGCCATGGAGACAGAGGAGGGAGAGTTCGAGTGAGAGAAAGGGAGAGTGAGAGAGAGCGAGAGAGAAAGGGAGATCGAGATAAAATACAGGCTATTTGTTGATGTATTCGTTTAGTAGTTGAATATTAGAACGTTAGATGGCAATTATGTCGCATAACGTCTTGCTCTACAGTAAACACACATCTTTTTCATTTATTTACATCATCATTAGTATGTATACAGTGAGTTAAATTTATAAATAAACATTTTGTGATAAATTTGTAAATCATCCGATCCTGAGCAGTTGTTCAGAGTAAGTATTATATTAGTTATCTTTTTGTTAATTTAACAATTTTTTATGTTAACTCATTCGAAGGTTAGGGAATTTCAATATTTACAAATAACATGTGGCATTTTAATAAGCTACTCGTCATTTGGGAATTCAATATACTATTTTCATAAAATATAAAATAAATACATTTCTTGAATTCTCTTTTCTAAATTTTAATTTTAGAAGAAAAGAGATTTAAAAATTAGTTTGCCAAAGAAATTCCACTTCTGATATGTGTACTCTGTACGCACGCACATTTTTTGTTTTTTGTAAATAGAACTATGATTCTGATTACAGCCCAATTTGTGCTTTTTCATTCAACATATTTTGATGGACTGAAAATATGTCAGTTAATATATCGAATATAATAGCTTTAATTATTGTAGTTTCCACAAAGAAAAAACATAAATAACTAGGTCTGTGAGGCAGTAGACTCTTGCAATGTTGAGCTGGGGGATTCATTCAATGAGTTTATTTTATGAGCTATTAATCACACCACTGGATTTGTTCTTGGGCTATTTTGAGCTTGTATTTGTTTTTTTCTTGGATTCTTTCTCTTTGTCTTGTCCCATCTATTTTTTTTTGTAACACTCTCATGGCCAATTCCGTCTTTTTGACACGAGAAAATTCTTCAATTATCACCAACAGCTTTTGAGAAATCTGATTTTGAAATATTTTTACGTTGATCATTCCTTCATGCTGCAATTTCTGTTTATGTAGCCTATGTCATTTCTACTAATATTGTCTATGATTGCTCAAAAAGTTATTTCAGGCGATTGAGCCTTTTAGGAGGAGGTAGGTGATAACCAACTTTCGCGATCTCGTATGAGCAGCTTTAGCTCAATGATTTCCATAAATTTGATTAGATGAACATAATTTTAGGATCATTTCATTTATATTTTATAACTTTTAACGCAGAAACGAACAGAAAATTTAAATATCTTCAAAATAATGTGCCACTTAACCCCTGTACCATTCAAGACTCTTGAAAGGGTTGCCACCCTGTTTAGGGAAATGTCTCTCCATCCATGAATTTACGATCAAAAAATGTCCTCGAAAACAAAGTTGTCTCGTCTCGGGATTTCCCTTAAAGAACTGCTAGGCTTATTCCAAGTCAACAGTTTTGAAGGCGCTAAGTGTTTTATGGAATAAACACATACAAATTAATCATTTGAATCATCGAGTTCATGCACATATGTCGCCCTTTAGTAATATTTTCTCTTGAATCCTAATTAATTGATGGGGTTTAATTTTCATTGAAAATATTATGAAATGAATGAACATTATTTCTTATGTTTTTATTATATTGTTATTCTCTCTATACATAATACATAGTGAACTCTTGAAATGGATAGTCTAAAACTATATCACAGATTCTTTATAGCTTAAAAATATTTTGAGAAATTATGACTGTTACAAGTAATAGTTAAAGATTTTATACAGTTTTAAACACCAAATGATCGTAGTGTTCATGAAAGTCGAATTATTGGTCTCAACTTGGTTTTAAAAAAAAAATTGTATGAGTATGGTTCAAATTATAATAAGCGAGATGATAAAAATTTCAGATGATGTACTCAGAACTTCTGATACCGAAATTACACCAATAGGTATCATGTGAAATGCAATGTTTGTGAAAATTTCACTGAAATTGAAGTATTAAATTAAAACCAAACGTTGGTGAAGTATTCAAAGAATATATTATGAGTTACCGTAATCTTGAGTTTTGGCCCACCGACTTTAGCTCTTTTCGAGAAAAAGTTAAAATCGTTGCATATAAAAAATAAACCGAATATGTCATAAACTAATAGTTCAACAGCATACTAGAAAGTGAGTCCATTACAAAAATGATGTTATGGGAATATCATAGTTTGATTTTCAAATTTGAAGCGATAGTCTGAATGGTTTTCAGCCAAAATATGAACTCGTCAAAATCTGTCGGAAATCAACTATACTTCTGAGTGTTTTTGAAGTTGCTTAGCACTATATTCGCTCCTTATTGATTGTTATGATTAGAACAGCTCGGGACTGTAACGTGCAGCATGAAAGCATGGTATTTTTGTGTAATAAAAGACGTTTTTCGGGTGACTTTGGCTCAATTTGTTGGCGGTTAATATAAGCAAGTTTTTACTGTAGTGAAGGTTGGTAAATGGTTATTTTTATTTGGAAATACTTTTATGTGGAAAATGAAGAAAGTGGCGGAAATTGGTCAAAAAAAGAAAAACCTAAAAGCAAAAAAACTTAAAAATGAAGAAAAACCTGAGTATTCAGATAAAAAGCGTATCATGCTCAGAAGATGAAACGATTTTGGTTGGACAATATGTAATCGCTTCTGATTATCCAGATGCAGCAATATTTGATAGATATGCGTCTGATGCACGCTATGGATGGGGATTAACAATGGTTCTGATTGAACAAAAAACTTGTCAATGACCCGAAATGAGTCTAAGGACTTACTATCAGTTGAAAGAAATTAAACTACATGAAAATCGATCTATATTTTCAAATTTCTGAACTTTTTCAAGCTAACAGCTCAATTTTGACAATTTTTTTGATTTTGTTCAAATAAAAAATCACTCCAATTTTAATAATACATTTTTTTAACATAGGATGTGTTTTTGCGCAGATTTGATGGGTGACTTCAACTCGTCTCATCATTTTATGGACATGCTTCAAAAATTCTGTGAGACAAAGCCACCCTTAACAACCGGGGGACAAAAAACAGTGTATGATCGAATTTTATAATAATTAATCTTATTCTGTAGTAATAAACTCAGTTTTATTTTGAAAGTGTGTCAAAGTCACCCAAGATTACGGTACTTATGTACAGTATATCCCATTATCTTCATGATATGGTTACGGTATCGTTTTAAAACCTGTTTAGTGTTAGAAGGAATTTGAATAACTCCTACATTTTTGTGTAGATATGATTCAACTTTATTGGTATCCAAATTTTTCTCTTTTACTAAACGTACCTGATCACAACCAAATCAGACAATGAAACGCAGACATGTTCATGTTTCATGCTTCAAACGAAAATTGACGCTATTTGCTCAATTTTAGATTAGCTAAATGCTATTATTATCACCAACAATAATTATAGTAAAGTGAATAGATAATTTCGGTACAGCAATTCGATATAAAAACTTTTTATAATATATTATCAATAATTTTTGGCCATTCATATGGGTATAACTGCTATATTTCCTCATAATTGTACATTTACTACGAGGTAATCCAAGTGATTGCTTGAAAACATTATTTTTCAAATTTAAAATGTCTTCCTCTATGAAAGATAACTATATTGCAATATGGAAGTACATCACAAATGTTGAATAAAATACCAGGAAGAAATTTCCTTCAGTGGCAAGGACGTTATTGCTGAAGAAGCCGTACAATTTCTGGTTTTTCACTAAATGATGTTCAGAACTCACCACTATGTCTTTCTTTATCACTCTTGTCGGAACAATTGCCGGATTCAAATCTGAAACAGTCTGAACGCAAGCTACTTCGATATTAGCGAATTCTTTGTTCTTGGTCACTTCTCGATCAAGAGGAAAATGAAGTTGTATTGAAGATCTTTGTAGTTTTAATTCCCCTTCCTGAATAAAACTGATTTTTTGATTGAGTTCTCTGGTGTACTTGTTGTCAACCTGTAAAGTATTTTTAACTTACAAATATATCAAGCAAATTCAGCTAAAGTAGAAAAATCAACCGCTTTTTGGCTATGGATATAGAGAGAACTTGATACTTCAATGAAATAATAGGAACATGGTATCGTTTATTTCTGAAGTACTCTTTTCCAAAAATTACATTGAAATTATTTTATTAAAATCGTATTGTTTCCTAATTTTCATTATTTTTCTCAATTGAATTGTTAATACCCTATGTCAATCTGAAAGAACTGTGTGTTGAACAAAACTTTAATGCCCACTTTGGCTATAAAGGAAAAAAGTAGAAAACTTCATATGGTACTTTCTTAGCATCAATTCAATTTTACCAAATTCCAGTCCCCTAACTCAATCTGCAGAAGTAGCGGAGGTGCGAAAACCTCAAAAACTACGAAAAAACAAGAAATTGCTATATCAAAATAACAGCAGTTTGAAAAAAAATTTTATACAGTCAAGAGGCAATCCTCTAACATTTGCTTAATGCGTTTAAATTCTCAACAACTCATTAAGAGGAGATTTGGCGATAAAAAATATTTCAAAGGATATTTGAATTACAAACACACCTCCGTGCCACAAACTTCCCTAAAATTCAAAGACACCCGAATTTCAACTGAATTTATTGAAATTTTTATGGATTTTTCTGCAAGGGTTGTGTACCACAACAATATCTATATATATATATATATATATATATATATATATATATATATATATATATATATATATATATATATATATATATATATATATATATATATATATATATATATATATATATATATATATATATATATATATATATATATATATATATATATATATATATATATATATATGTATATTTATTCATATATATATATAAAATATATATATATATATATATATATATATATATATATATATATATATATATATATATATATATATATAAAATATATATATATATATATATATATATATATATATATATATATATATATATATATATATATTATATATATATATATATATATATATATATATATATATATATATATATATATATATATATATATATATATATATATATGTATTTAAAAACTACTCCTGAACCTCACTATAGCCTTTCTTCACAGTGCAATAGTATATGATTTTCGGGAAAAATACAATAACCTAGATATATGAAACTTGATTGTATACCAAAATGCAAAATTATTAACTCATTCTGTGATTCTAAAAAATAATCCTACATTGAAATGAATGAAATTAAAATTGATAACATATATATATATATATATATATATATATATATATATATATATACATATATATATATATATATAGGTATATATATCTATATATATACATATATTAATATATATACATCAGAAAAATTCCAAAGAACATGTTACAGGAAGTATAAAAAGTATTTAAAAACTACTCCTGCACCTCACTATAGCCTTTCTTCACAGTGCAATAGTATATGATTGTCGGGAAAAATACAATAACCTAGATATATGAAACTTGATTGAATACCAAAATGCAAAATTAATAACTCATTCTGTGATTCCTAAAAATAATACTACATTGAAATGAATGAAATTAAAATTAATACATATATATATATATATATATATATATATATATATATATATATATATATATATAGATATATATATATATATATATATATATATATATATATATATATATATATATATATATATATATATATATATATATATATATATATATATATATATATATATATATATATATTTACATATGTATATATATATATATATATATATATATTTATATAAATATATATATATATATATATATATATATATATATATATATATGTAGATATACATCTGTGATCTTAGTGCGCACTCTGTCTCTGAGACTGATCCCCAGCATTGCCCTCTCCATGGCTCTTTGGCTTGTCCTTAGCCTACTGGCACTTTTTTGCGTGAGCGTGGTGGTTTCCAGGCCATATGTTGTTACCGGTAGAACGCAGGTTTCGTACACTTTCCGTTTTAGATTAATAGGCATAGCTGGGTTTTTGAGGATGAAGCCGAGTTTCCCAAACGCAGCCCATATTAGTCTTGTCCTTCTTGTTATTTCGGTGGTCTGGTTTTCTTTGCCCAGTTTGATACTGTGACTAAGGTAGAAGTATTGTTCTACAGCTTCTAGGATATGATTCTCGACCGAAACCTGGGGAACGTCCGGACTAAAGATCTTTGTCTTTTGAAGGATCATCCTCAAACCAACCTTTGCTGACACTTTGTGGAGTTGCTTCAGCATATCCTTCAGCTCCTCTGAGTCGCTGCTTATCAGTACGATGTCATCAGCAAATCTCAGGTAGTTTAGATAGGTGCCGTCGATATTGATGCCCTTCTCTTCCCAAGACAGGTTCTTGAAGATGTCCTCCAGTGCCAAGGTGAATAGCTTGGGAGATATCGTGTCTCCCTGGCGAACGCCTCTCTCCACCGGGATTTTTTCCGTCACCATGTCTTCCTCCAGTTTGACCCGGAGTGTTGCACTGCCGTAGAAGTGTCGGATAAGGTTGGAGTAACGTGAATCGATTCTCGCCTTATCCATTGCCTACAGTACTGCCCATATCTCGATGGAGTCGAACGATTTTTGATAATCTATGAGGTCGGATGAAGAGGAATGTTGTAGTCTGTTGCCTTCTCGATTAGCATATGCATGACTTGGAGGTGGTTTAACGTACCCTCTTCGAAACCCCGCCTGACTGGCTGATAGAAGTCGAATTTGTTGGTCAAGCGGTCTGTGAATATGCTTGTTAACAGTTACTAGAAGGTGGATAGTAAGCTGATCGGTCGGTAGTTTTCCACTCTCGCCCAGTCGCCCTTTTGAACATTATATATATATATATATATATATATATATATATATATATATATATATATATATATATATATATATATATATATATATATATATATATATATATATATATCTATATATATATATATATATATATATATATATATATATATATATATATATATATATATATGTATATAGATATATATATATATATAATGTTCAAAAGGGCGACTGCGCGAGAGTGGTAATATATATCTATATATATATATATATATATATATATATATATATATATATATATATATATATATATATATATATATATATATATATAAACATGAGTAACCTGGCAAATCACTCAAGTTGAAGAGTAGAAGATAGCCATTGCAATTTCGTTTCATCTCCTCAGTGGATGAGTGATTCCTCGAATATATTTTTGTTCCTTACTCAAACTCGCAAAGGGCCGAAGTTTGCTAACTTTTTCTCCAGTTTACTTCAATAGAAGTTTCAACGAAATGTATGCGTTTGGCTGGCACTGAAATATGCTGCTTTTTCGATGTATACGGTAGATAATGTTTCCTGGAATAGCTCACTAATGCGCTACCTCTATATCATTACATTTTGTAGAGAACACAGATTATTATGTTCTATGTATCATCCTTTATAGAGTAGGTCAAACTACTACATAGTAAGACCGAAATGAACAATCTGACTTGTTTTTAGGTGTGTTAGAATAAGAGTTTCTTTTTGTTGGGATTTTAAGTTCGTATTTTAAATTACTAGATTTTTGCATTGTATCGAAATTCAGAACTTACGGGGGTAGTTTTTAATTTCGTTTTCTACCTCATGGACAACGGAATATGAGGTTTTTTTGATGCCATATATGTATGTATATATATATATATATATATATATATATATATATATATTTATATAAATATATATATATTTATATATATATATATATATATATATATATATATATATATATATATATATATATATATATATATATATATATATATATATATATATATATATATATATATATATATATATATATATTTATTTATATTTATAATTAATAAGTATTATCACGACCTATTGATACAAAATAGAGTTTGAATCACGGGAATATTCGGTCTATTGAGTAAAATATATGTTTATAAACTCATTTATTCAAAAAATTTCTCAATATTTCAACACTTCTTTGTGTCTTCTTCAGGAGAAATCAAGCTAAAATACAAAAATAATGATAAAAACATAAAGTAATGTATATAAAAATTAACCTCACTTACAATTAGAGTTAAAATGATGATCTAATAACTATATTGGACATATTATTGCGTGTAACTTATAATTAGGACCCTTACTCAACATTAATACTACGTGGAATGAGATTCTCGAAATTAAGAATCGTATGCTCTCTTGAAATTTCAGATACCGGTCTCCAGATGTCAATGTTATCATTCAAAACAATGAGGTGTGGGGGACAAATGATATTGATTTTATTTTAAAATATTCGTGAAAATTACGCTCAAATTGTCTATATCTGCCCTGGAGTTGATTGTATTGCTGGTGTTATGTATGTGCGCCATTTCCAAGAATAATCTCTTTTTGTAATTATTTTCACGATCTAAAATTTTAACACTTTCATAATCAAAATTGTGGTCAAAATCCTGAAAATGACACGCCAATGCACAAGATCTTTTGCAAATACGGCTGTCACTTTTGTGTTGTATAATTCTTTGTTTTAAGTTTTGTTTAGTCTGTCCTATATAACATTTATCACATCGATCACACGGTATCTTATAAACAACATTAGAATTAAATAATAATGGAGTGCGATTTTTGGTCTTTGAAAACAAAGTTCTTATGGATTTCGTATTGTATCTTGCTATTTTAACACCTCCCATTCGAGAAAAACCCCTGATAACTGTTTCAGATAAACCCCTGATGTACGGTAGCTTCTTAAATTTAATAGTTTCAGATAAAGTATTGTCAGTGGCCGAAATGTTGTTTGCATTGCAATATAATAAACCCTTCAACAACTTCCTTGGATATCCGTTGTTTAAAAATAAGTGCTCTAATTTCTTTAAATTACTTTTAAAAAATTTTTTATCTGAGATATGGATCACCCTGTTTTTTACTTGTATAACAACATTAGTTTTTTGATTGATTGGATGGTTTGAAAAGTAATTGAGGTAGCGCCCCGATGAGGTCGGTTTCTGATACCAATCCAATATAATGTTATTATTTTCTGTTCTAATTAATAATGTGTCTAGAAAAGGCACAGCGTTATTATTTTCTCTTTCAACTGTAAACTGAATATGCGAGTTGATTTTATTGAAAGTATTTAATCCATCCTCTATTTTGTCAAACGGAAGGGCGGTAATTATATCATCAACAAATTTGTAAATAAAGGGAACTTCAAAGTGTAGTTCTTTTAGAATTTCATCCAAAATGTAATCCATAACAATGTGTGCTATGATTGGGCTTATAGGGGAACCCATAGGAGTACCAAATATTTGTTGAAAGATCTTATTCTCAAAACTGAAGTAACACCCTTGAAACTTGTGTTGGGGTTGCTTGAAATACACTGGAACAAATTGAAACAACATTCCACCTTATCTACAGAAAATTTTTTGAAGCTGATTAACTTTGTTTTTCAAGGGTGTTACTTCAGTTTTGAGAATAAGATCTTTCAACAAATATTTGGTACTCCTATGGGTTCCCCTATAAGCCCAATCATAGCACACATTGTTATGGATTACATTTTGGATGAAATTCTAAAAGAACTACACTTTGAAGTTCCCTTTATTTACAAATTTGTTGATGATATAATTACCGCCCTTCCGTTTGACAAAATAGAGGATGGATTAAATATTTTCAATAAAATCAACTCGCATATTCAGTTTACAGTTGAAAGAGAAAATAATAACGCTGTGCCTTTTCTAGACACATTATTAATTAGAACAGAAAATAATAACATTATATTGGATTGGTATCAGAAACCGACCTCATCGGGCCGCTACCTCAATTACTTTTCAAACCATCCAATCAATCAAAAAACTAATGTTGTTATACAAGTAAAAAACAGGGTGATCCATATCTCAGATAAAAAATTTTTAAAAAGTAATTTAAAGAAATTAGAGCACTTATTTTTAAACAACGGATATCCAAGGAAGTTGTTGAAGGGTTTATTATATTGCAATGCAAACAACATTTCAGCCACTGACAATACTTTATCTGAAACTATTAAATTTAAGAAGCTACCGTACATCAGGGGTTTATCTGAAACAGTTATCAGGGGTTTTTCTCGAATGGGAGGTGTTAAAATAGCAAGATACAATACGAAATCCATAAGAACTTTGTTTTCAAAGACCAAAGATCGCACTCCATTATTATTTAATTCTAATGTTGTTTATAAGATACCGTGTGATCGATGTGATAAATGTTATATAGGACAGACTAAACAAAACTTAAAACAAAGAATTATACAACACAAAAGTGACAGCCGTATTGGCAAAAGATCTTGTGCATTGGCGTGTCATTTTCAGGATTTTGACCACAATTTTGATTATGAAAGTGTTAAAATTTTAGATCGTGAAAATAATTACAAAAAGAGATTATTCTTGGAAATGGCGCACATACATAACACCAGCAATACAATCAACTCCAGGGCAGATATAGACAATTTGAGCGTAATTTACACGAATATTTTAAAATAAAATCAATATCATTTGTCCCCCACACCTCATTGTTTTGAATGATAACATTGACATCTGGAGACCGGTATCTGAAATTTCAAGAGAGCATACGATTCTTAATTTCGAGAATCTCATTCCACGTAGTATTAATGTTGACTAAGGGTCCTAATTATAAGTTACACGCAATAATATGTCCAATATCGTTATTAGATCATCATTTTAACTCCAATTGTAAGTGAGGTTAATTTTATATATACATTACTTTATGTTTTTATCATTATTTTTTGAATTTTAGCTTGATTTCTCCTGAAGAAGACACAAAGAAGTGTTGAAATATTGAGAAATTTTTTGAATAAATGAGTTTATAAACAATATATTTTACTCAATAGACCGAATATTCCCGTGATTCAAACTCTATTTATAATTTATATACATATATATATATATATATATATATTTATATTTATATATATATATATATATATATATATATATATATATATAATATAATATATATATATATATATATATATATATATATATATATATATATATTTATATATTATAATATATATATATATATATATATATATATATATATATACGTCTATGAATTTTTGCATTGCAAACTACTTCCAAATTTCGTTAGTGGGTTGATATCTTATGAGTAAATTAAGTTGATATAGAGGCGGTATTGACTTTTTTCTGGAAGCCGTCATTTTTATAAAGGGATTTCTTTTTTGTACTGGTTTTTGAGGTTTACCGCACCTTCACAGCTTCTGATAATTGAGTCAATGACCCTTATTAGATTATTCTTTCAAATCGGCAATTTTTATGTTGAAATTTCAAACGTCAGTCAATTCTAGTTCATTTAGAATATTGAAGATCTGTGAGTGAATTCGGTTGATATTTTTGAGGTGCTATTTGGGAATTTCAAATGTTTTTTCTCACCGCAGCAGATTTTCAATCTTTCTGTGTCTCTTTAGCCTCCCCAAATTGACTTAGAGGTTCAAGAATTTGTATGCAAAAAATAAGGGTAAAATACTACTTAAGTGACGAAGTTCTGTTACGCATGCGTTGTTATATTGTCAACATATAGAGACATTACTTATTTTCTCAGCAATATTATGTGTTGGATGAAGTAGTACTTACATTTTCCAGGTAGCAGGTGCTGAAGGTGGGAAAAATGATTTTCATATATTCTTTAAAGAATACTGTTAAAGTTAATAATTAATACTGCCAGAGACTTTCCGTCGGCGGAAGTCTTTGTCAGAATTTGTGAAGACATCAAGAAAATAATGGAACTTAAATTATTTTCTCAGTTTTAATTTTTATATATGATACTACTATGAACAATTTTAATACCTTCTGCAAGCAGCCACGCCTATCGTAAGCGCTAAACATCCCTTCAGACACACATCAATCGTCCCTATGAGTATGAGCGCAATGTCATGATTGTCCATTTAAGCGAGATACTATTCGCGTCGATCTCACTTCTATAATTGCTGTGTACCTTAGCCTGCTCTATATTTGAGTATACGAACTTTTGTGTTTACTTTATATTATTTTATTCTTCACTTGTATATTATATGTTTATTTCACCTTGGATGCAGTTGCTATAAACACACTCATTATGCCCTAGGGCGTAATGAGCGGGCGTTATGGATCATAGCGCCCGCTTATTGTACGATGAGAAATCAAGCTACTTCCATTGATTAAATACTTCATAATTCTTGTCATATACGACTCTGGATTTCTTTGGCAATGAATTATTCACAGCTTTTGCTGCATTTTCTATGATATTCTTCGGTAAACCTACTATGCGAAGGAAAACGTAAAGTATAGAAGCAATGAACCGATTTTCAAATCGATTTTTCATTATTCATCCCTCGGGCCGAATATCTTCCTCCGGGCGTTAGGATCTATATAACTCACTTGGTACATAATTAACTATTATTGAGTCTCTTCAAAACAGAGTGTAACGTTTTCGTATAAAATGGAAATATTTTTTATGTTTTAAAAAATATCATGTCACAGTAATAGAACTATGTTTCTTGTGAAAAATCTGACGTAGATAGTAAGTATAGAAGGGAGATCAATGCGTAGAGATAATCACTATCGCTCTTAAATGGGCGAATCATGACATTGCCCTCATACTCGTAGGGATACTTAATGTGTGCCTGGGGGTTGTTTGTTCCTTACGATCGGTCTGGCTGCTTGCAGAAGATATTGAAATAGTTCTCTGAGTATCATATAAAGAAATCAAGACTGAGAAAATAAGTAAAGTTCCATTCTTTCTTGGGACCTTCAAAGCGTCTGGCAAATACTTTCGCCGAATAAAGAAGTATCTGGCAGTAAAAATTAATTATTTTTATAGTATTCTTTAAAGCATATACAAAAATCAGCTCTGAGACTTCAACAAAAATTAATGGATTTTTTTCCAATTTTTAGCATTTAGTATCTGGAAATTGGCCGTCGGCCCAAGACAGCAGGTATGCGTACACTGAAAGTACATGTGAACACTACTTCATCCCATACATATTATTGCTGAGAAAAAAAGTAATATCTGGCAGCTATAAGATCTTTAACTGCTACTTATGGGTTTTCCGATCGTCTTTAACTCTTTCACGATTGAATTACTGCATTTTAAAATTAATTCTTGTTGCTTGAGTCAATGAAATATATTGGCATCGTTTACCAATAGTAAGGTCACACCAATTCATACTTCAGAATATATACTGATAAAATCGAGTCTCACATTTATATAGTTCAAAGCTAATGTACAATCAACATATAAGCATTGTAATTAGAATTTTATTGAATCATTCAGAGGTTATAAAATTTCAATAATTGTTTGCGAAAATCTACTCCTCTCAATATGAAAATGAAGGATTCAAATATTGGCACTCGGTTTCGAAAAATTTTGTTGAGCAATATGAAAATCTTACGTTTCTTAATACAGTGTTAGTGTAGGAGTATGTGAAACTCCTTTTATCAAGAATTTCATAGGTAAAACTTACGGGATTTTTATTGATATACCATGTTATAGTAGGTTTAGGATCTCCCAGCCCAGATGTACAAGATATATTCAGAAAGTCACCTATAAGATAGTTTTCAATCAGTCCGTCAATATGGGGATCCTCCTTAGGAAGAACTGTAAATAAATTAATTTTTATAATAAACTAATCGGAGTTTAACTTGATCAGTATTTTTTTTGAAAATATAAATTCAATAAAACTCACCAGCTATTGTAACGTTATGCGTCTGCGATGCCAACCTAAATGCGGGAGCTTCAGAGGACACCTCACATCTATAAGCTCCTGAACTCAAGGATTTGGATAAATTATTCAAATACAGGGTACAAGAACTGTCTTCGCAATGTGTCCTCATAGAATCGACATGGACGCCTTTGACTTGAAATTCCACTGAGTTAGGTTTTCCTGCCGGAATATATCTGAAGAATTCATGGTCATCTTTATACCACTTCACTGCGTAGAGTTCTTCTCCACCCATGTCATACTCGCAAAAAAATTTCATGTCTTCCTTCGGATCTTGAACAACAGGCGCCGTCATATTGGTTAGGCGAAGACCAGTGCATCCTACTGAAAAATATTATTTTATTGCGAGTCAAATTTCAGTAGATTTGAATAGTAGGTGAACTAGTTACTTGTTAATTAACAATATATTCAATATGATTGACCTATCTCCTACTTATTTTGAGTATTTTCAAGCATTACATAAAATGAGCAAGGAAAATTCTTCAATAATTTAAAAATTATCAAACAACCTTCCAAGGGAGCTAGTCATAAGTATTCCGCAACGCAAAATCTGCATTCATAATCCAATGCTGAATTATAGAAAACGTCAAGTCACTCCAACTCAAAATCTGCATACAGCTATTTCGATCTTAGTAAATCTCACCAGTGCAGCTTATTTGACTCGGAATGAATTAACATATATATGGCCCTTATGACATTTTGAAATCATATCATTCTTGTAGAAAGTCCCTATATATATATATATATATATATATATATATATATATATATATATATATATATATATATATATATATATATATATATATATATATATATATATATATATATATATATATATATATAT
>JARQZK010002338.1:22500-55000 GCA_030704885.1 Cynegetis impunctata | reverse complement strand
TTGTTTTTTGATTTAAATCTAGCCTCCTCTTGCCCAATATAACCTTTTATAAGTATATATATATATATATATATATATATATATATATATATATATATATATATATATATATATATATATATATATATATATATATATATATATATATATATATATATATACACTGGCCAGCAAAATTAACGCACAAATAAAATTTGGGTCAATTTCAAAGTTAATTTTCTCGCGAACTGCTGAATCTATTCAGATAAAAAATTTTTTCAATGTAGCTTAAATCTTCAAAAATGACGTTATGCAAAGAGAGAAAATTTAAATTCGAGTTTTAGGCATATACTGGGTGTTTGAAGAAAAACTAGTAAAATGCACAACTTTTGTCATATTCTGTGGGAATTCCCATCAACAGTATAAGGTGTCTCTCTAAGTCAAAATATAGCCCCATCTTTTACAAGCATTTTGTTTTTTTATTCACTTTTTTATCTTGCTTATTAAATGAAATACGGAATTTAATGTAAAACGTAACAACAAAAATTTATTTTAAAAAAATTTGAAATAAAATCTTAAACATTAAAATAAAAAGTCAACAGTGTTTTCTCCCCTATTCCTTATAACTGATTGACATCGACGACCCATATTTTGAACCAGACGTCTAATTTTTACTTGATCTATATTTGTCCATATTTCCCTCATAATGTTTTCTACATCATCCAAGGAGGCAGGTGGGGGTTGATGATCTCTAAGCTGCCTTTCATTAGATCCCATAAATGTTCTGGCTAATTTAGTTCTATTTTCGCAGTATGTGGTCTGGCATTATCTTGCATTAGTATAAAATTATCTCCAATATAACCAGCCATAGGACCACATGCTCTGACAAAATTTCGTCAATGTACTTTTCGCTATTTAAAGGTGCTCCATGCAAGGACATGATGTCTGTACGAGCTGCCAAAGAGATTCCGCCCCAAAACATCACAGAGCCTCCATTAAATAACTCGGTTTAGCGAATATTATTTTGTGAATAACGTTCGTTTGGCTGTCGAATAATTTCTGAGCTTCGATCCTTGCTGTAGAGACAAAACCTCGTCTCATCAGTGAAAAAAACTCGTTTCTAATCTTCAGCAGTCCAGTTCACATGTTCCCTAGCAAATTGAAGTCTTTAAGTCCTTTTTCGACATTAAATTCCGTATTTCATTTAATATGTGAGATAAAAACGTGAATAAAAAAACAAAATGCTTGTAAAAGATGGGGCTATATTTTGACTTAGAGAGACACCTAATACTGTTGATGGGAATTCCCACAGAATATGACAAAAGTTGTGCATTTTACTAGTTTTTCTTCAAACACCCAGTATATGCCTAAAACCCGAATTTAAATTTTTTCTCTTTGCATAACGTCATTTCTGAAGATTTAAGCTACATTGAAAAAAATTTGTATCTAAATCGATTCAGCAGTTCGCGAGAAAATTAACTTTGAAATTGACCCAAATTTTAGTGGTGCGTTAATTTTGCTGGCCGGTGTATATATATATATATATATATATATATATATATATATATATATATATATATATATATATATATATATATATATATATATATATATATATAGTACAACTTCAGTAGTTCGGACACTCGCTAAAACGGACACTCCAGTAATCCGGATTGCTCTGTAAACCGGACATTTTCAAAATTTTACCTCTCTAAACCGGACGTTAAAACGTTATGCAAGAAAACCATAGAACCATAGCAATAATTTTCCTGTCTTAACAAGTTTGACGCGATTTAATGATTGTGGGCATTTTTGCATTAATTTTATTCTGAGTCGTACGTAAGAACATAGTCGTAAACTTAGTACATATACCCAGAAACACGTAGAATCTTCGTCAAATTGTAATGAAATTGTAATGGGACAATCACAAACACCCAGACCACGGTGGGAATCGAACCCACCAACTCCGCCAACGAAGACGGCATAGCGATACCTATAAGAACATAGTTATCTTTTCTGTTAGGGATGGCTCCAAATAGAAAGCCCCACAAAACATTAACACTCAGCAACAAATGTGAAATATTGGACAGTCTAGATAAATCCGGAAGTATACGTCAAACGGCAGCAAATTTTGGCGTACCTAGATCCACGATTTTTGACATAAAGAAAAATAAGGACTAAAAGAAAAAGCATTTGAACTAGCCAAAAACAGGAGCATTCAGACCATGTTAGACACATTTTTCCCAAAAAAAAATGCAGTAACTTACACAGTTATACCTACATAGGTACATATACTGTAGTTTTATAGTTTTATAACATTGGAATGATTTTTTAAGTTTAAACTTTTAAATATGAGCACTTTTAAGAAATAAAGGTATTTTTGTATGCAATTTTGCGATTTTTAATAAAAAAATAAATAGTCCCATTCGTCCGGATACCTCGATAATCCAGCATTGACCGGAACGATATATGTCCGGATTACTGAAGTTGTACTGTATATATATATATATATATATATATATATATATATATATATATATATATATATATATATATATATACAGGGCCGGATTCACGAATTTGCCGCCCATGGGTCCAAAGCATTTCGCCGCCCCCGTCTCCCAAACGCGACAATTTGCCAGACCTAAGATCTTATTAGATCTCGCCAGTACAGCTTATTTGACTCGGAGTTAATTAACAAATGTCTAATTGTTTCCCAATACAAAACATGGTCGGGACTTCTATCTGGATAACAACCCAGAGCGACCTCAACCACGGATATTGGAAACCAACAATTCACCGTTCAGATCGAAAATGAATAATTCCATCTTCTCTACAACAGTGGATATGACTCACGAGAGCGCGTTCCGTTAATACTAGCAGCGTGATACGCAAACTACAACAATCAAATCATGAAAAACATACTTGTTAACCATAGTCAATTTCATACATTACATAAAGTGAACAAGGAAAATTCTTTATTGATTTAAAAATTATCAAAAAACTTTCCAAGCTCCCTCGGAGATGATAATTTTTAAATTATTGAAGAATTTTCCTTGTCCACTTCATATACTGTATGAAATAAACTATGGCCAACAAGCATGTTTTTCATGATTTGGTTGTAGAATTTTTGAAATTTTTTTAATCAGCTCAATTCATCCTGGTAATTTAACTCATTCTAATATTTCAAACAAATTACTCTATTTTCGTGAAAATTTATATATGCAAAATACTCATGCTTTTGAACCTTATCTATCGTGAGACATCACGAGGTTTTTAGGAAAGCTTTTTCGATAAAATACTTGTAAGGTACAAGGTTGTAAATGTCTGAATTAATATTTCTAATTGAAATAAAGATTGAAATCTTTTGTACATTCTATTGAAATCAATGATTTTCATAAAGTTTATGTCGAGTGACTTTGTGAAAAAATTTAATTGAAGATTAATAACTAATAACTCGATAATTTATTGTTATCATAGTAAAGTACAAGTATAACTCTATGTAAGCAAGAAATAGTCAACATCTATGCCAAAAAAACATCAAAAATAATTTGTGAGAAAAAATTGTAAATAAAAATATCCAATCAAACTGCTATCACATGTAGCTAGTTATTTGCCGAAAAGTTATTGTAAATCGAAGGGAAGTGAGGTTCTGCAGTTTCATCTAATCCAATTGTCCCGAATGAGACCCTTAAGCACAATTCAGTTTCTGCTCGAATAACATGTATATTGTTGAATCCCAAGCGTATATTTTAGTTGTTCCATGAAATCGGATCAGATATTTATTATACTTTACTTAGAAAAGTCGAACGTATGCTTTCAATTGAAAACCATTTCCCCCGAACGAATAAATTGAAACTTTAACAATTTCAATTTAAAAAAATTACCGAGATTGCTCAAAAAGGTCGAATTTTTCGCGACATCTAACAAATAGCTCAAGTGAATTTTATTACCTTTTAAAAGATTTTTCAAAAAGGCATTGTATAATAAAATGATAAATTTTACATTTAATAAAATAATACCGGAAGCGTGTTACCAGAATTAACCTATTACTTCTTTTAGTAGCTGCTGAATACAGTACGGACTATTTCTGAGGCCACATTTTGATGATTTAATTTTTATAATTCAAAAAAACAATTTAGCAATTATTAAACAGATCACAATTGCTAATGTCTGATAAGAATATTTTCAGCGCATGTTTCGGAAGAAACAGATCTGGCACTTCAAGATATTTGATGTACCGGGTGTCTGATTAAGAGAGTTACCCCGCTGTATCTCAGAAACTATTCGTTTAACCGAAATGGCAAACAGAAAATCCTGGAAATTATTTTCAGGTTTCCAAGATGGCCGCCAGGAGGCGTAACCGCCATCTAAAACTCTTGAAGTAATTTTTTTCTGAAATACACCTAGTGAATATAACAAAAAAATTTTTTTCATTTCAAGCTGAGCTTTATTCGAGTTATTTTTATTTGACATTTTTTGACGTAGGTATCTATTGAATTGAAGTGGTGAGGGGTGATTCAATGTTTTTTTGAATAAACGGCTGTAACTACTGAACGACTGAACGGATTTCAACAAAGTTGATCTGGTTGGGAAAAGCATTCATTGTTTTATCGGAACCATCTTATTTGTGATATGGTAAATTTTCAGTGATGCCGGTAGAGAGTTTTTTTTGATATAAAAACAGAAAATTGCTAATTTCTCTAGAAAATTAAATGCAGTAACATGATTTTTTTTTCCATAAAAATGTAGTGTAATGATGCCAAAATAGGCCAGTGAAAACCGTATCTCGATATCTTATTCCTAGCCTAAATTAACGAAGAAAGAATTTATTGGTCTTTTTCCAAGAATCAATGATGAAATTTCATAATTTTTTTATTTTCAACTAATAGCATTCTTAGAGCACAAAATTCAAAGTAAATCCAGTGGGAGCATAATAATCAATGTAATAATATGCAAGTGTAAGGTAGTTAGAATATGAAGAGCAGGCCATGGAGGAAAAACATATGCCTTAAATCAATATGTCAACAAATTCTAAAATTATACTTATAGTGGTAGTGTGAGGAGTTATTGTGGCACACAGAAGTAAGGATTGAAAATAATAGAAATGCCTTTTACAAACTGTTGATATCACTGCGGTATATTTTGAATTTCTTCAAAATGCGGCATTGGCCCAGAAAATATGCAGAGATCTATATTAGGCATTTACGCCTTGCGAGAATTTTTCCGCGGTTAGTGCGAAATTTGCGTTAACCTGGCAGCTTCGGCCCTATAAATTTCAGATAAAAATTCTCCATTTTCTTCAAATATGCCCAACAAATTTTCGCATGGCGTGAACGCCGATTTGGAAATCGAGATCTGTATACTCTTTGTACCAATGCCGCATTTTGAAGAAATTCAAAATATACCGCAATAATTTTCAGTCCTCACTTGTGTGTGCCACAAAAACTCATTACACTGCCACTACAAGTTCATTTTTAATATTTGTTGACAAGTTGAGTTTAGGCATTTGTTTTTCCTTCAGGGTCTGCTCTTCATATTCTGACTACCTTCTTCCACTCACTCAAATTGTATTCATTGATTATTATACCCCTAAACAATTTTTTAAAATTTTTTGAAACTAAGAATACTAGAACCTATTTGAGAATAATTAAATTCTGAAATTTCATCATCGATTCTTGGAAAAAGGCAAAACTATTAAAATAACTACAGGTGTGAAGGCGTCTTTTTAGAATTCTGTGATAACTAAATTTTCGTTCTTCGTTATTTTAGGCTAGGAATAAGATATCGGTTTTCACTAGCCTAATTTGGCATCATCACACTACATTTTTGTGGAAAAGAAGTCATGTTATTGCATTTAATTTTTTAGAGAAATTAACAGTTTTCTGTTATTATATCAAAAAACGCTCTCTACCGGCATCACTGCAAATTTGCCAGATTACAGATAAGATGGTTTTGATAAAGCAATAAATGCTCATTCCAACGAGATCGACTTTTCTGAAATCCGTTCAGTCGTTCAGTAGTTACTGCTGTTTTTTAAAAAAAAACATTGAATCACCCCCCCCCACTACTTCTTTTCAATAGATATGTCGAAAAGTGTCGAATAAAAATTACTCGAATATAGCACACCTTGTAATAAAAATATTTTTTTAGTATATTTACTACGTGTATTTCAGAAAAATATCACTTCAAAAGTTTTAGATGGCGGTTACGCATCCTGACGGCCATCTTGGAAACCTGAAAATAATTTCGAGGATTTTCTGTTGGCCACTTTGGTTATAACATTTTTTACCGTAAGTCTCTACGACGAATAGTTTCTGAGATACAGCGGGGTAACTCTCTTAATCAGACACCCGGTACATATAGATCATGAAGTTGATTGCTCAGTTAAAATTATGATAATGCAACCTCTATTGATTATAGGTATTAAATTGAATATAAATTATAATGGAAGATTTTTCAAATATTGCTTTTGCAATTTTGAACTATCTAATATAGCATTTTCTTTCACAATCTGTGAGATTTCGGTCAGAAATTGAAATAATTTTCGATGTATTTTTCCCGATAGATATTGCATTGTGTCCAGTGTTCAATTATTCGTTCACTTGTCCATGAATGTAAAATATTATAAATATGGTCGACTACCTATTATGATTATCACTTCATTAGTTACTTAAATTTTATTTTTATATCTTGTTAATTATCAAGTCGAATTCTATTCAGAATGGCGTTCATAATGAAATAAAAAATCGATTTTTTATAAATTGTTACATATTTAAAGAAAGGAAATATTCAAATATTCATAGATTTATTTTGTGAATATCAACTAGGACCCTCTGAATTGATAAAGTGAAAATTAATCAAATAGCTTTTAAATGTGATATCAAAAATTTTATTTATACTGTCTCATGAACAGTATTATTTGGTTATAGTATAAGCTAGTTTGCTTGCAATTTCAATTTATTATAAATTCGAAGCAACAGGGATACGAAATTTCAATACTTTGATGTTTGAAGAGAAGATGATCCAACCTATAAGTGGATTAAGTATTTTCCGTTTTATATTGCGAATAAATATCATGTTCTACTAAGACACGTTTTATACTCGAAGATTAAAACTAAACATTATTAGTAACACTAACATCGAATGAAATTAAAGACTAGAATTCCATTTCTACAATCAATATCGAATATATTCCTATTTTGTTGGTCTCGAGTAGTTTCAATATCGGATATCCAGAGACGAATCACAATTTTCGTGTTCTACAATTTTACTATTAATCGGAAGCTCTCAAAATATAGTATTTCTTCTATATCAAAGAAAACTCAATCACAACTTTCTCACTAAACCTCGTTTTATTTCTTATTCACATAAATAATCAAAAATTTGAAAAAAAATATAAATATAATATATAGATTAGGTGCCGAAATGTGTTATTAAAATGAAAAGGTATTATGGGAAACAGCACTACGAGGGTAAGAGAAATGTAAGGTTTTTTCTTGTACTCTCAAGTTTTCGGAACACTTTGTTTCATCTTCAGGAGCTAAAAAAAAACAAAACAATTATGAGTTTATTTAATTTTAATGTTAATTTAACTCATAATTGTTCACTAATATTGAAGTTTCGCTTATCACTTGGTGAAACATGATTAAATACTGATATTCAAAATAAAAACACTTGGCTTTAAGTTTCAAAAATATATTGAATAAAAATTAACAATTACATTAGTCAACTAGTTCCGGGTTATGGGCCCATTATCAAGACTGTCTTGATAATGGGCCCATAACCCGAAACTAGTTGACTAATGTAATTGTTAATTTTTATTCAATATATTTGTGAAACTTAAAGCCAAGTGTTTTTATTTTAAATATCAGTACATAATTGTTCTGTGTTTTTAGCTCCTGAAGATGGAACAAAGTGTTCAGAAAGTTTGAGAGTACAAATAAAGAGCCTTACATTTCTATCACTCTCGTAGTGCTGTTTTCTCCTAATACCTTTTCATTTATATATATATATATATATATATATATATATATATATATATAATTATATATATATATATATATATATATATATATATATATATATATATATATATATATATGTAGATATATATATATATATATTATATATATATATATATATATATATATATATATATATATATATATATTATATAATATATATATATATATATATATATATATATATATATATATATATATATATATATATATATATATATTATATATATATATATATATATATATATATATATATATATATATATATATATATATATATATATATATATATATATATATTTATATATATATATATATATATATATATATATATATATATATATATAGAGAATGATGGCATTTCCATTTTGACAACAAACCTCCTGACTGCAGTAGATCTCAAACTTGTAATTTTATATACTTCACAGTGCATTAAAAGGATTTCTTACCTTGATGAAATACGAATGAAATTTTTTTTTCAGAATATTTTCTATCGAATTGATGAGTTATGTATCTACAATTTTCTAGTTTTTTTAATCTAATATTCAGTATTTTACCAAATATAAATGAAATTAAGTTTTATGCTCACCCAGAATCGACATACTGACGAAGGCAATCCTCACATTGAAAGAAGCTGCTCGGAACTCCTTTCTTGACATCTCGGTTTCGCTTTGTTTACAATTTCACCATAAAGTAAATACGAAGCAACACTTATTGTGCAACGAATTCATTTTGTTGACAGATATTATATAAATTTTTTGTATATTCCTATTTTTCTGTCATATTCAGTAATTACATTTCATCTTCATTTAAAGAAATAACCACGTTCTTTCATCATTTCCATATTTTCCGTTATTGTAGCTGCATTGCAAGAAAAAGTTCTAGAATTCACGTACTTTTTTTTTGCAGTAGCAGAATCATGATACAAATTAAAAATTACACATTAATCTTTTCTTATGATTAAAAAATATGAATTTAGTTGATATGGCCTAAAGAAATGGAAGTGATCATAATACAATCCTTATCTGATTTAATTGATTTTCCACCCAATTCTTCTTGAGTTTTTCTCAAAATTTTCCAAGCAGACATTTTTAAGAAGATGAAATTATTGATAAAGCATAAAAACAAACTGAGAATATTAAATATCAAAATATGTATGTGGTTACATATCCCTATTAACGTCCGAGAATATGTATTTATCACGTATCAGTACCACAAAATTTTGTTTCTGGCTAATTTTTTTTCATCAGTTTTATCAAAAATTTCTGATAGTTCTTGTAATGAAATTTTGTTGAAGTGAACTTGATTAAGAAATATTTGCTTTAACTGAATATAATATTGTTTTGGTGTAACAGAATGATGGGTCTGTTGAAACACACTTTCATTAAGTTGTGGAACTATTTGAGATGGATTGTTTTAAGATAAATAAAATAATTAAGAAATAGGCTTGTACTATGAATAATGATAAGAAAAATTAGGACATTTAATGTTGCAGTTTCGAGCAACTCCCAAAGTGAACAAACTTGTAGTGCGGCAATAAAAAAATATGAATGTTTTAAAATCATCCTAGTCTAAAACCTACTGTTATGATCATTCCAAAAACCGACACTATAAGTTATTTCAGTTGGTTGTCTGAGTGCTTTGAAACTAAGGGTTATGAAATGAAAATATTACAAAAAATTTGTGGAACGCATGCAACCAAGTTAAATTTTAGAAGAAAAGTTTAGAACAATTTTATACTTTATCAAAATTTTTGTGAACCAATATCATTTTCTTACTGATTATACAAATACTCATAGAATTTATGATATCAAATATTCGGATTTTCTATCAGAGAGGAAATGAAATTGGTTCAGAAAAATTCTGATAAATCATAAAATAGGTTTAAACTATTTTTTTCCAATATATTATCTCTCCTTCCACAAGAGTCATAGAAATAAATTTTCATCAAGTATGAGTTGACTAATTCTGATGATAGAATCAAATATAATTCACAACATTTTTCTGGAATTTTACTCGCTTACAATCTCTTTCTTTGCAGACAATAAGAATCTTTCACTTTTCCCTAGAGTCGCGAAACTCCGGACTATTAACAGAGTTTCAACCGCGTATAAGTGGGCGCGCCAACAATCCGAAACTGCCTGGAACAATTCCTATCGGAGAACTCCGGAGCGGTCCGGGTTTGAACGGAGACTGCTAATGGTAAGGGTAAAGTCGTGTTTATTGAGTACAACGTTGTCGGATCTACAGAAACAGCAGGTATTTGGCGAAAAAATATATGGAAATAAAAAAAAAATTATACGAGAGATTTCGTGAAACATCCGATTGGGAAGACCTGTTTCTCGCTAAATATTATGTATTCAATAGCAGAAACAACGAAATAAACTGATCACGTTTCAGAGTATCTCAATAAAAAAATTAATAAATTTCATTCACCTAATTATTCATTCCGTAATTTTTTTTTGCAGAAACATCATAATATATCCAGAAAACGGGGTTAACTTAAGTAAAAAATGTTTCTCTACTAAAATATAGCTAAATCGTTCATAAAAATATCGCGGTTTAATTATGCACTGATGCAAGAATTTAGTAACTATAAATAAATTCATTTGGTTAGAAACAATTCATTCATTTATTGAATATAAAAAATTATTTTTCTTACATTATTCGTTAACCTTTTATGATAAACATACGTTGCATTAATTTAATAATTTCCACTGAAAAAAACTGTGACTTATTACAACCATTGTTTTATTATTTACTAAATTTTTTTCTCATTTTTATAAAATATAACTGATTTACTTGAACTAATAAAATTAGCACAGATCAACTCATCCATATAAAAAATATGCATTTTAAAAAATCTCACGTGGGATTCGGGATTGTGGAGAGGGTGTCTAGCAAGAACTTACGACATCTCACCAAGGGGGGAGGGGGAATTAAAAAATCGCCAAATTTATCTCACGTAATTAATGGATGCCCCCTAACGTGCAAAAAGGAACTTTGTTCGAAAAATTCATCAGATATAATAAAATAATAAGTTAAATAATATCAAATGTGAAATATAGTAATGAATTAATGAAACAGAAATATAAATTGTCAACCATTTCAAACTTCTTTTGGAAAAGCCAAAATTGTGTTGAAACATATGAAATTATCTCAAAATATACAAAGTCCATAACGCATGACATTGTTTTGATCAGATATGATAATTATACACCAGTAGTTAGGCAACACAATTAATTCATTTTTTGTTGAAGAGTAATAATACAAGTGAAAATGGCACAAATATTTCTTTCAGAAATTGATGCAAAGGGTGTTTTTTTTTAAAGGTTTGTTTTTTGACTTGGCAACACCGCTTCTAGTAAATGTCAATTTGAGCGATGACAGGTGGTGTGTGCTCAGAATTGTTTGCCATTTCACCATGAATAGACTTACGCCGGAACAACGCTTGCAAATTGTGCAAATTTATTTCGAAAATCGTGGTTCAGTTCGCGAAACTTACCGTGCACTACGACCATTTTACGGTCGACATAATCGTCCATCCGAGCAAGTTATCCGAATAACCATGCATCGTTTTCGCACCACGCACACTCTACTTGACAATGTTCATCCGCAGAGACGTCGTACAGTGCGCACCGAGGAAGTTATTGCTGCTGTGGATCGTAGTGTTCAGGACGACCCAAATGAGTCAATTCGCCATCGTGCACAACAATTGCAGCTGTGCCCGTCCACCTTATGGAAGATTTTGCGGAAGGATCTTGGTTTACGAGCTTACAAGATCCAGCTCGTGCAAGAACTGAAGCCACGTGACCATCATCTTCGTCGTACGTTTGGTGAATGGGCCGAAAATAAGATTGCTGTTGACCCTGATTTCCATAAAAAAATTTTGTTTAGCGATGAGGCTCATTTTTGGCTCAACGACTATGTAAACAAGCAAAACTGCCGGATTTGGAGTGCAGAAAACCCAGAAGCGATTATTACGACTCCGTTACATCCACAGAAGCTCTCTGTTTGGCGTGCTTTATGGGCTGGTGGAATCATTGGCCCATATTTTTTCAAGGAGGAGGCCGGTCAGAATGTTACAGTCAATGGAGAGCGCTATAGATCAATGATTGCTGACTTTTTAATTCCCCAGTTGAATGGCATTAATCCATAGACGCTTTGGTTCCAACAAGATGGCGCAACATGCCATACAGCGCGCGAGACCATCAATTTATTGCAGCAAACATTTGATGACCGCGTAATTTCGCGTAACGGATCCGTCAATTTTCCCCCACGGTCGTGTGATCTCACACCTATGGATTATTTTCTGTGGGGGTTATGTCAAGTCACTAGTCTACTCTGATAAACCACCTATGTTGGACCATCTGGAAGCCAACATACGACGCGTTATTGGCGATATAAGGCCTCTGCTGCTTGAGAAAGTGAACGACATTTGGACTTCCAGATTACGGTTCGTTCGAACTAGCCGTGGCGGCCATATGCCCGAAATCCTATTTAAGCATTAATGGCATACAATAAACATTCCAATAATATAAATATGATGGCCTATTAGTGATATTTATGTTTTTTATTTAACTTCAAAGTTCTATACCTCTAAAAAAAACACCCTTATTATCTGAGAGTTATTTGTGACTATTGAAAAAAACTTCAAGTTTAGTTGATCTTATTAGAACTTGATCAATGATTATCCGATTCAGATACTTGATGGATCTGCATGTAATATTTATGTTACCTAAATCTTCCCCAGCAATTTCAACTGTGTTAAATTTTCTCAAATATGCATAGTAACAAAATTTTTATCAACTTTTTCTTTTTATTTCTCTCATTAATTTTCTTCAGTATCTGATATCTTAAGCGCCTCTAGTTACATAATAATGTTCTTTCAGTGTCGTAGTTTCTTATTTTTCGTATTTTTATATCAAAGTATTCGTTAAGTGCCAGAAAAGGCTTTTATGGCATATATGGAATGAATCTGGAAATATAATTAAAAAGATTAGATGTAAAAAAGACTCTATCGCAGCGAGCTGCATAAGAAAAGCAGGTTTTCATAACGTATCCAGTTTCAAATCTATATTCATTAAATCATGATTTTTTCCCTATTTGAAAAAAATGCGCCCTCTAATGTGTAAACAATATTTATTTCCTCCCCGGGGGATCAACCCCCCCAACTAATTCACATAGAAATGAATAGCATTCAAGATATCGTAAGAAAATACCTACCTACAAAGTTGCAACCCTATGGTACCAAAATTTCGCCTCCTATTGTGTAAACAAAATTTGTTTCCCTGGGTGGTCAACTCCTCAACCAATTCGCATTAAAACCTATCCCATTCAATATATCATACGAAACTACCTACTCACAAACTTTCAATCATATTGCTCCAAAATTACGCCCTTTATCATATACGAAAGGTTTATTTCTTCCCCCAGGGGTCAACCCCCAACCAAAACCAAATCCATCCTACATATCATACAAAACTACCTAGATACAAACTTTCATCCCTATTGCTACAAAATTGCGCCTTCTTTCATGTAAACAAGATTTATTTTTCCCAAGGGGGGTCAACCAATTCGAACCAAATACAATTCCATTCAAGATATCATGCGAAACTATCTATTTACAAACTTTCAATCCTATTGCTTCAAAATTGCTACCTTTCTCGTGTGAACATGATTTATTTCTTCCCCCAGATGGGCAACCCCTCAACCAATTCAAACCAAAACCTAGTCCATTCAAGATATTATATAAAACTACCTAGATACAAACTTTCCACCCTATTGCTTCCAAATTGCGACCTTTATCGTGTGAACAAGATTTATTTGCCTCCCAGGGGGGTCAACCCCCCCAACCAATCCCAGAGAATTCAAATTCCTAGCAATCTGAACGTCTAAGAAATTCAAGGTACCGTTTTCGTTTTCTACTTCTTTTGTAAATTGAATCGAGTTGTAGAAAGTATTTATATATTTAAGGAAATTATCTAACTGCCTATCTGTACCGGTCCAAATACAAAAAATATCATCTACATGACGCCTCCATAATAAAACGTTAGTAATTAAATTATTATCAGAATTGAAAATTTTTTCTTCTACGTTATTCATGAAAATTTCACCCAACAAAGGCGATAACGGTGATCCCATGGGCAATCCTTCTTCTTGTTTGTATATAATATTATTAAATTTGAAATAACTCTGTTTCAAACATAAGTTTAAGGCAGACATTTTTTCGTTGACTGCTTGAGTTGTTATATTTGGGTTCATCTCTAGATATCGCTTAACAATATTTTTAACTTTTTGAGTTGGCGTGGAAGGAAATAAGTTGATAACGTCAAATGAAATTAATTTAGCATTTAAAGGAATTTTGATATTCTTAAGATGATTAACTAACTGAATAGAATTTTTAATGCTATACTCCGGATTGAATTGAATTAAGGTGGGTAATTTCTTATTCAAATACTGACATAATTTACACGCAGGAGCGTTAATATAAGATACTATTGGACGCATCGGGCAATCAATTTTATGTATTTTTGGTAAAGTATATAAAACCAGGGTGCGTGGGTTCATGGAAGTTAAGAAAAAAGTGTTAATATCTGCAAATAGGATTTTACTATTATTGATGAATGATTTTATTTCGTTTTGGAATTTTTTAGTGGGATCTATTTTAAGTTTTGAGAATTTATCTGTATTAAATAGGATTTCAGATTTTTCAATGTAGGTATTTTTATCTATGATAGTTACAGTATTTTCTTTGTCCGCTTTGCATATAACCAAATTATTATCCTGAATTTTTGATCTCAACTGATTTATAGTTTTTAATTCTAAATTATTGTTATTTCCGAATTTATATTTATTTATGATTTCCGCGCATATAGTTTTTTCAAAATTCAAATTCTTAATTACAGACGAATTTAAAGCTAATTCAGTGCTGACGGCTAAATGTTTAATATCATTTTTATTATTGAAATGTGGGCAATATTTCAAAGCTTTATTCAATAATTTTATTTCATTGTTACTAAATTCGGTATTTGTGAAATTATGGACTCTTAATCAATAATGAAGAAGACTCACGTGATTTAATTAATTCCTTAAGTTTATTGGAGTGTCTTAAGTACTGTTCGTGGCATCTGCTCCTCACTTCCTCTCGTACTGTGTTATCAATCATTTCAAACTCAACGACGTGAGTTCTGAATGCCAATTCACTGTGGATGATCTTCAGGTGAAGTCCTAAATTCTCTGATACCACTTTTTGATTTCCATATTCAACGAAACTTTGTATGCTGCTTGTACTGCTGACTTGGATTCATTTGAGGTGTGTATAGTAAAATCCTATTTTCAGATATTAACCCTTTTTTCTTAACTTCCATGAACCCACGCACCCCGGTTTTATATACTTTACCAAAAATACATAAAATTGATTGCCCGATGCGTCCAATAGTATCTTATATAAACGCTCCTGCGTATAAATTATGTCAGTATTTGAATAAGAAATTACCCACCTTAACTCAATTCCATCCGGAGTATAGCATTAAAAATTCTATTCAGTTAGTTAATCATCTTAAGAATATCAAAATTCCTTTAAATGCTAAATTAATTTCATTTGACGTTATCAACTTATTTCCTTCCACGCCAACTCAAAAAGTTAAAAATATTGTTAAGCGATATCTAGAGATGAACTCAAGCAGTCAACGAAACAATGTCTGCCTTAAACTTATGTTTGAAACAGAGTTATTTCAAATTTAATAATATTATATACAAACAAGAAGACGGATTGCCCATGGGATCACCGTTATCGCCTTTGTTGAGTGAAATTTTCATGAATAACTTAGAAGAAAAAATTTTCAATTCTGATGATAATTTAATTACTAACGTTTTATTATGGAGGCGTTATGTAGATAATATTTTTTGTATTTGGACCGGTACAGATAGGCAGTTAGATAATTACCTTAAATATATAAATACTTTCTACAACTCCAATCGGTAGACCAGCGGTAAGGTGAACCGCCTTATACCGTTTGTAAACCGAGGATTGTGGGTTCGAGTTCCACCTCACTCTTGGGTGTTGTATATGTCCGGAATTTAGTGGTTATTTATGATGAAAAATGTTGGGTAATGTACATAGTTTACAAGCCCATTGGCCGTTCGGAACCGGCGTTAAACTGTAGGTTCCTCGAGTTAAAAATAAAACTCGATTCAATTCACAAAAGAAGTAGAAAACGAAACCGGTACTTTATTTCTTAGACGTTCAGATTGCTAGGAATTTGAATTCTCTTACTTTCAACATTTATAGAAAACCAACCTTCACAGTTACTTTAATTTACAACGACAGTAACCAACACATTAAAATAAAACTCAGTGCTTTTCATTCGTTCATACATAGGTTGTTCACGATTCCATTATCGGAAACAAATTTTCAAACTGAAGTTAATACAATTACCCAGGGTCTGGGTGGCTACTGGGGGCGTCGGCACGTGGCGGATAGCCGAACGACCTGCAGAGCTGGCTGTGCTATCCACAGATACGCTGCAGGTTACCACCGAATAACCAATAAGGTGGCGCTGACCGACCCTCCAATCTAAGGTGTTATGCGAACCGTGCATGGCGGTGGGAGAGCACCGTCGTTAACGGAGCCTCGAGGATACTGGGCGACCTCCTCGAGTAATAGCCTTGTCACGCCGTGCGGGGCTCCGGCGTGGTCGACTTTTTAATTCCCTAGCTTTTCGTGGGAACTACATGGACAAGGAGGAAAAACCAAAATCGCGGGAAGTCACCGCAACCCAGGATGCTCAAGAGCGTCCTGGAACCTCTCGCACTCCGAGCTCTCCTCGGGAAGCAGAAAGGGAAAAACAAGTAAGAGAAGGAAAACCTTCGGAGCAAGCATCCGGTAAAGGTTCTTCCTCCAAGAAACCCTCCAGAAACAACCAGAGGAAACAAGATCTGCCACCCCCAGGCAAGCCTGGTGGTATCGAGCGAAGAAGAACAAATGCTGCAGGACGATCAGGAGGCAAGCACTCCAACTCTCCAGTAGCAATAACTACCCCAGTAAAAGTTGCCCAGGTGAACACTCATCACGCTAAAGGGGCATCAGCCACCTTATCGAGGGTGTTTTCCAGGGCAAACTTGGGAGTAGTGTTGATCCAAGAACCTTGGGTCAACAGGGGCAGATCAGAGGACTGCCGAACAGAGAAGGTAAGGTAATCTGGGATGTCAGATGTGACAACCCCAGAGCTTGCATTCTGATCAGAAACGATATAAATTATATCTGTCTTTCAGAATTTATGACGAGGGACCTAGTGCCGGTTCGGGCCAAGATCCGCACATTGCACTCACCCCTCGACATAGTGATAGCCTCAGGATACTTTGCTGGAGACGGGCAAGCGCCACCAGAGGAAGTACAGAGGCTATCCGACTACTGTAGCAGGAGCAATCTACCCCTCCTGCTAGGCTACGATTCAAACGCGCACAACACCATCTGGGGCAGCACGGACACCAATCAAAGAGGTGAGCAACTGCTAGAATTTATACTCGCGGCTAACCTTAACGTAATTAATGTGGGATGTGTCCCCACGTTTGTAACTAGGGCTAGACAAGAAGTATTAGATTTAACGCTCGGCAGCCCGAGCATTAATAGAATGGTAAGGAACTGGAGGTTTTCAGACGAACCATCTCTCTCCGACCATAGAATCATTATGTTCAACGTGGAAGGGCTTGTAACACAAACATCCTTCACTAGGAATCCTAGAAACACAGATTGGGAAAAATACACCACCAATCTAAAATGTAACCTAGAACAGATCAAGTTCGACAGCAACAGTCATATCGAATTTGAGCAAACCCTAGAGGGGTACTATCACCTCTGATGTGGAGTCTTGTAGTGGACGAATTACTCGAAACACTGACCGGGAACGGAGTCACTTGCCTCGGCTATGCTGACGACATAGTCATCATGGCCAAAGGTAAATTCGAAGGAACCCTCTGCGACCTCATAGAAAGAGAGCTAGAGACTTCCAGAAGGTGGTGCCTCTCGGAGGGATTGAGAATCAACGCATCAAAAACCACAGTGGCACCCTTCACTAGGAGAACAAAGCTTCAGCACTTAAGGACTATTCGTCTCGACGGAGCAGACTTAGAATGGCAGCAAGTTGTGAAGTATCTAGGGCTCACCCTAGACTCAAAACTACTCTGGAACATGCACGTAGAAAAGATCGCAAACAAGGCAAAATCATCACTGATGGTGTGCAGGAACATCGCAGGAAAAACGTGGGGCTGTAACCCATCAATACTGCGATGGATGTACACCATGATAGTGAGACCTATGATCACCTACGGAGCAGTAGTGTGGCATGGCAGAACCGAACTCACCATAGCAAAGAAAACCTTGGAGAAAGTGCAAAGACTAGCATGTCTTTGTATAACAGGAGCAATGAGATCGACTCCAACAGCAGCACTAGAGGTAGTTCTGGACCTCACTCCTCTCCACATCATGGTGAGGAGAACTGCTTGGGGAGCAATCCTCAGGTTGGCTAAAGTTGGACTCAAAGGTGCTGCCATACGGTACAAGGGACTCAACCCTTATCGGAAGTGCACACCTTGCTGACCTCCCAACTGACGAAATAACCAGGAAATTTAGTTTCAAGAAATTATTTCGAACGGCATTAAATACCAAGAAGGAATGGAGCATAGAATCCATTCGGGCACTGGAGAAGAATACCATAATATGGTATACGGACGGGTCTAAAACTCACGAAGGAACTGGAGCAGGAGTCGTTGGGCCTCGTACCAAATACTCAGAACCCATGGGCCAGTTCCCTAGTATTTTTCAAGGGGAAATTCACGCCATAGAAAGGTGCATTCAGTTCAACCTCGATAGGAAATACCGGAACAAGGAAATTGCGATCCTCTCCGATAGCCAAGCAGCCATCAAAGCGTTGAGCTCTTATAACATCAACTCAAAGATGGTTTGTGAATGCCTAGACAAACTAAACGATCTGGGCAGGAACAACAAAGTGATCCTCCTCTGTGTGCCGGGGCACGTCGGGGTGAAGGGTAATGAACAAGCAGACACCCTGGCACGAAAGAGTGCGTCAACGCCACTAATCGGGCCAGAGCCTTTCTGCGGACTTGGAAAATCTTACTTCCAAGAAGAACTCAATAAAGCTGAAGAAGCAATGAGAGCAACATACTGGCAAAGACAAAAGAAAGTTCAACCGAGCAAGATCGAAGACACTGATTAACCTCAGCAAAACTAGTCTAAAGAGAATCACAGGATTTCTTACGGGGCATTGCAGACTCAAAGAACACCTAAGGAAGCTAGGTTTAGAGGGGGACAGCACCTGCAGATTCTGCAAGGAACGTCCAGAAACACCTCACCATATACTGATGGAGTGCTATACTGAACACACTGGGATCATACCAGCTGACTGTAGAAGAAATACCACGAATAGAGCCCCTTAAAATCCTGAAATTCCTGAAGGTATTGAGGCTTGAGGGGCTGCTGTAAAACGAGAACACATCGAGAAGCAGAAGAAGATGAGGCACAATAGATCTAATAAGGTCGCAGCGCATCGGTCACCATCCAAACCTACCAATACCAATACCAATAATACAATTAATTTATTAGCCATCAATAACGGTTACAATGAAAGTCTTATCGACAAGCTCATTGGGAAAAAACGAATGAAGTATCTGTTGCATTCAATATACCCCACGCAAACTAGTAATGAAGAACAAAAATACTTCCCAATAAATTATGTGCCTAATTTGAGTAGCAAAATTTGTAACAGACTATCGAAAAATAACGTTAAAACAATTTTTACAAATAAGCGAAACTTGAAGTCATTCTTGGTCAATAATAAAGAAAAATCTAACATCGGAGAAAACAGTGGTATTTACAAAATATTTTGCGACGAATGTCCTGCTTTCTATATTGGACAGACTGAAGGAATATAAATATTCGTGTTGAAGAACATAAAAAGTCAATTTTACAAAACAAAAATACCACTGGCTTCTCTGAACATTGTATAAAATTCAATCACTTCCTGGACTTCAACAAAACCAAATTGTTACATTCAGGTAACAGAGGAAAACGCCTTGACCTTCTTGAAATTCTCAAAATAAGTTCCGCCCATAATAGTCAATTACCGCTTGTAAACGAGCAAATTGATTTTCAGGTATCACCTTTGCTTTTGTCTGTTTTATAATTTACGATACAATACTCTCCTGTAGTCAGTCTTGATAATGAGTTCATAACTCGAAACATGTCGACTTTATACAGTATCTAAATATTTTTCATATTGTGAAACACAAGCCAAGTGTTTTTATTTTAAAGTTTATACTTTATTCTTTATGATTTTTCCCCAAGTGATGTGCGAGAATTCAATCTCAGTTATATATATATATATATATATATATATATATATATATATATATATATATATATATATATATATATATATATATATATATTTATACATATATATATATATTTATATCTATATATATATATTTATATATTATTATATATATATATATACATATATATAAATATATATTTATATATATATATATATATATATATATATATATATATATATATATATATATATATTATATATATATATATATATATATATACATATATATATATAAATATATATATATATATATATATATATATATATATATATATATATATATATATATATATATATATATATATTTATACATATATATATATATATATATATATATATATATAGATATATATATAAATATATAAAAATATATATAGATAAATATATATATAAATATATATAAATATATATATATATATATATATATATATATATATATATATATATATATATATATATATATATATATATATTCCTATCACTTTCGAATTCCCTCAATTTTTCAGGTACAATATCAATTGTAAAGTTTTTCTCTATTTCATTTTTCATGTAAATAACATAAATCAATTTCTAATCTTTGTACTTTGTAATAAAATATTGAATGTACGATTATGGGCATTAGTTTATTGTCATTACTTTCTAAAGTTCGAATGATACGTTATTTAACGTCATGTAATTACATGAGTGTCAAAAAGGATTATTCTCATCTACCAACAGAGTAAGAGAAGGATTTCGAGAGCTAAAATTCGTTCATCAATTAAGGATTGTAATGGTTGGCAGCTGTGACAACCAAGTATCATATTTCATTTCAAAATCGAGATGAATATCTGCAGCTATTTGTAACCCGGCTACTGTCGCAGGAAATACAGGAACAAATGTTTTCTTCTACCTCGCGATGATCTGAAAACATATTGTTGTTCTCCGGTGCACATTCACCTGAATTTGTTAACAGCGTTCTTGCAGATCCCATCTCCAAAATTAGTTGCTATTATAACGAGTAAAATCAGGCGCAACTGATTTTTCCGAATTATTCAAGTAGATAGTGCTATGAGGTTGAATATATGATTGAAATAATCTTAATAATATATATATATATATATATATATATATATATATATATATATATATATATATATATATATATATATATATAAAATTTGGCAAGTCAACATTATGTTGGTTCAGCTAGTAAAAATTTAATTCTAACTAGTGGAAAACTTGTCTTTTTTTATCCAATCGTCTGAATGATAACCCTTCATCTATCTATCTAGAGGTTTGAAAATTGGTTAGTGGTTCAAGTTGAAGTTGAGGAAGTGATATTCTTGGTTTAAACTTTTTTTTTAACTGCTTCCATTTCTATTTCCACAGTTTCGGCAAACTGGTTTAGAAAGTTGAAATTTTTAACGCGGATTGATTTGATGTTATTTAGCGGTTCGAATTTTTGTCATTTACCGCCGCCATTTTAATACTTTTAGAAATATGATGTTGTTTCCTTTTTAAGGTTTGTCTCACCTCTAAATCCCCTCCAAATTGACTTATAAGAATTATGAATTTGAGAAAGGAAAAGAAAATATGTGTGGATGATAAGACCTGATTGATTGGGCCGATAAGATTATAATATCGAAGATATTTTTTTACTTCCTAGTCTAAGATTTGTGAGGCTTTTATGTACTTTATTTCCGATATTTCGACAATGATTATTTTCATCTTCAGGGAAGCTACAAAATAAGCACAAAAGAAAATCAAAAATTTCTCTATAACAGTAACACTACTCACTGTGTCTTTGAGAATGTTTGCAAAAGATGTAAAAATCGAGATACAGCATTATTGATTTCTATAAAACATTACTGATCGAGAAACACAAAATGTGATGTCATCAACTAACATTATAAGTTAAATGGTCATAATAAAAGAAAACAAACCACAATTAATTTAGAGGAAATTAATATCGTTGAAGTTAAGTTAAGTTGAAGACTAAAAGAATATAATTATCTAGTTTTGGATTGATTGGGCCGATACTTGGTGTAAATTAATAAACATATTAGAACAATGGTTAAAAATAACAATTTACACATTTATTATGGCAGTTTGCCATTAGCATCTGAAGAAGGTGAAGATCCACCGAAACGTGCGTCATGCGTTATTTCTTATAATAAATGTGTAAATTGTTATTTTTAACCATTGTTTTAATATATAATTATCTACTTCGTCATAACATATTGACTGAAAAAGAGACGCGACCAGCCATCTTGATCAAGAAAGTAGACATAGACAGCATCAAACAAGAAAACTCTAATGTGAAAATATGATAATTAAGATTCACAGATTGGCCACTGCTAACAAATAAAATAGCCAGAAGTATAAATGACTCAGAAAAGGAAAGGCAACTCTTCTCTCACTCGACATTTCTTAAATGGATGTTTTTATCAAAATCTAACAAAAAAGAATAAATTTCACTAAGATGATTTAAATCAGTTTTCTTATTCAAGCAATTTTCTGATTGTGGAATGTAAGCCATCTCCATAAACAGTCTCTTAGTCGAATTTCTTTCCCTTGTCAATATCCTGGTGTCACTGAAATTCATAATATGACCTGTAGACACCTACAGTCACTCTTATGTGAGGTAATTCTATTCTTAAGGGCTCTAGACGTCTGACCTACATATAATTGTAGCAGTATACTATATGAGATTGTGAAGTTAAAGGTGTTTTATCCTTAACCTTAGTGAAAATGGAACTTATTGTTAAAACTGTTCTATTGGCAATTTTTATGTGACTAAGAGAACCAAAAATTCGTGACAACCTTGGGGAAACATCAGCAACATAAGGAAGTGAGGTGAAGAAAAATTGAATTTGGGTCGAGTTAACTGCTTCATTGGTAGCAGCTGCAACTTGTGAAACACCTATATTATTAATTGTATCTTGTATTAACATGGTCGACGTACCAAAAAGGATCTTTTTTAGTAAATCAGGAGGATAAGAGTTATCAATAAACAAATCATATAAAATTTTTTAATTCTTCTGATGGAAGCAATTGTCAGAAATACAAAGCACTCGACATTTCATCTGTTTTACCAAATTAACTTTCATGGATTGTTTATGATACAAGTGGTAGTTCAAATATCTTCCACTACTAATAGGCTTTCTATACCAGTCAATGACTATGGTATTGTCCCTTTTACGACGAAATTTTGTGTCCAGAAAGGGAACACTATGTTCCTCATCTTCAAGTTCTATGGTGAACTGTATGAAGGAATCAAAACTATTGAAAACGTCAACTACTTCTGTAACTCCGCCAATTGGTATAGCTACAATTAAATTATCTACATATTTTTTAATAAAGAAAAAATTAAAAGGTAAAACCTGCAAAATCCCATCTAACACGTCATCCATGACACACATCGCGAGAATAGGGCTAATCTTTGCACCCATAGGTGTTCCAAAAATCTGTTTATAAAATTTTTCATTAAATGAAAAATAAGTATTAATAAACAAAAAAGTTATTAATTGAAAAAAAGTTTCCTTATCAATACTACAATGAGCGCTAATACGACCCCATCTTTTATCAATTGCTCGTAAGCATAAATCTAAGTAAACATTATTAAATAAATAATATATATAATAAATATTTATATATATATATATATATATATATATATATATATATATATATATATATATATATATATATACGATATATATATATATACTCGTATATATCCATAATAGATATCGAATTTGGTTTCGTTACGTAATTCAGTTTGAAAATCAAAATGAATTGAATAAAGAATTTGGGAGGACAATACAACTCTCAGACTATTTGCTACAAATTTAAAGCAGATGGCATAGGAAAGTTTAATTCTAATTTCCAACAGCTGCGAAAGTTGAGAGTAGAACAAAATGTATTATAAATTGTTTAAAATACAAATCGACGGGAAGTTGCTCAAACTGAATTATTCATGAAATACTCAACTTAGGTCATATAATTGATATACAATTGAATTAGTTACTGAGTGATTCAAAAGAATCTGAAAATCTATGATGTTGCAGTATCAGTTAAATTGTTTGTTAATCATACCGATAAGTTCAATAAAAAACAACTAGTTTAACGGACGTTATAAATGCAATCCTGTAACAGAAAACACTAACGCAATAAATACACATTGAGCTAGAAATAATTGTATTATTGCATTTGCCTCATGTTTAACTTTGAAAATCTCAGAAAATAATGAATATATTGGAATCATGCTGACATTTACATGGAAAGTACTAGATAATTGAGAATTTATTTTAAAATAAAAATTCATCTATGGGCGTAGAATTTAGAAAGGGCTGAACTATACCTTGCCCTTATCGTGCGCTCGTGAAATTAACCAGGAACATTTATTTCATATTATTCACTAAGGTCCTCCTATACTTTTTGTCAAGTATAATAGAGATACGAAAAAAAGGTTTGAAGAACTGTACACAAATAATTTTGAATGAAACATACAGTGAACAATGAAAATTCTTCCGTAATTTAAAAAATTATCAAACAACTTTCCAAGGGATCTAGTTATATGATTTCTCTAACGAGAATTTTACATTCACAATCTAACAGTGAATTATAGAAATCGTCAAGTCACCCCGACTCCAAATCTGCATGTTTCGATCTTATTAGATCTCATCAGTGCAGCTCATTTGACTCGGAGTGAATCAACAAATTTCTAATTGTTTTTCAATACCAGTCGCGGTCGGGACAACTATCGGGATAACAACCCAGAGCGCCATTCGCCAAGGATATTGGTAACCAACAATCCTTAGATCGAAAATGCAGAATCTCGTCTAGAGAATACATAACTTCCTGGCATAAAATGTCTACTGCGCAACTGTGGCGCATGTAGTTCTAAAGCACGCGGTATTAAAAACTCTGGACATACTCACAGGAGTGCTCTCCATAAATACATGTCGCGAAAATTCGAATACATATAACCAGCTCCCTTGAAAAGTTGTTGGATAATTTTTTGAATTATTGGAGAGTTTTTCTTGTTCACTTTATGTGTTATATTAAATTGACCATGGGCAACTTGTATTTCTTTCATGATTCGATTTTGAATTTAACCCTGTGAATCTCAGAAATACAATTGCAAATCAAAAAATTAAAGAGAAGAGGATAAAAATTTAATATTCAAAAATTAACCAAAAAAATAATACCTATCTGTTATCCCACATCGTTTCAAAAAAGTGTTTACCAAAGGGCATGATAATACCTAGCAGGATTAAACGAGTGCTTTTGTCGAGCCTTGCACTATGAAACTGATAATTATTCATTTATATTTCTGAGAGAATCTCTCTGAAGGTATTAACATCATATTTTGGGAAAGGGAATTTCCGATTTTGTTCAAAACAATCATGCCTTAATTTTTCTCTATTTTATTTTGAACATTATTGGTTGATATTTTTCATTTCACTTATATACCTCTGTGTCATGAATTCTTAATAAATAAGTTATAAATCTTCATTTCCTATAACTTCTGTTTTATTTATTTCTCATTAAGAACATGAACAGCTCTCGTGCCAAGTTTCTGTTCAAATTGGAAAATTTTTATATGTACGGAATACAAGATCGTGCTGTTCAGATTATACATACATACTCAATAATTTTTTTTTTAAATTACAAACAAAATGAAAATATATCTTTTCAAACAGATTTACAATGTATATTTCGCCTCTACCAAGGCTTCGTCAAACACTGATACTAAGTTAATGAAAGGAGGTACCTACAGTACTAGCAGGAATTCACACGGATAGAAGAAATAAGTATGAGCATTTTTGGAACTGTCAATATTTAATCTCAATCAGAATTATCGTATTCTCATTTTGAATGAAAATTCACAACTATCAATAAATATAGCTATTCTGGAAATTTTTGCAAAGATTGGGTAGATCTTAATAACTTATATCTGTCAAAGGGTTCAAGAAATACATATACTTAATTTCTCCAACCGTTTGAGTTAAGTATAAATACTTTGTTAAGAAATAATTGCAGTATTAGTGTATAAAGAAGCCGAGGTAAAGACGAAAAGTAAGTCTTCAAAATTCAGTGTAAATCTCTTGTATTGCTATATCGTTTCAAATTGAAATAAACCAACACATTCAGTAACAGCCTCCAATATTCAATTTTTATAAATAATTTGAAGAATATCAAAACATTTGTCGCATTATCTTTATAGTAATGCTCGCATAAAAGCAGCAAGATACAATCAGGATATGACATTGGCCGCTTTGATGTGATCCTGCATTCATTTTTCTTCTCGGTGAAGAGTTATAACAGGACTGCGTTACTTTCGGACATATATTTTCTATAGCAGGTTATTATCTTTCCGTCATTCTTGATTTCACACTGGAATAAAAACCATTTTTCTACTGTTTTTGTGGACACTGATTCATCTGACAGTCTTGTGACTACAGTTTCAATCTCCATTCTTCTTCGTTCAAATGAAAAATTGCAGAGCATTTGCTGAGGATGACATTACTGCACCACAAAAATAATCTGTAATTGTCTATGTTGCATGAATAGACTGAAGAAAATTAAGAGAAATATTATATGCTATTAACGAAAACAAATTGGATTAAAAAAAAAGTTTTTCAACATTTTCATGAACTGTGAAAAATTCTCCTTTCACTAAAGCTTGTTATTTCCAAATTACAAAGAAGCAAGTATTTCACAAAGGCAATAGATATACTGGATGACTTTTTTTTTATCTCGAGAGACCTACAGTTTAACGCCGGTTCCGAACGGCCAATGGGCTTGTAAACGAAATACATTACCCATCAATTTATCTTTATGAATATAACCACTAAATTCCGGACATACACAACACCCAAGAGCAAGGTGGGACTCGAACTCACATCCTCGGCTACAAACGGTATACCTTATCGCTGGTCTACCGAAGCCTCTTACTGGGTGACTTCGAATAAACTAGCACCATACTTAACTTTTTTATTTCTTATCGTACGCGAAAAATAAAAAAATTGATTACAAGGAAAATTTTTTTCTTTCTAAATATGCTTTTCAAGTTTCGGTAATTTTGCATTTATGTATCCGGGGGCAACAATAGTACATTATGTTACTAGGAGTATAAGGCTATCATTATTGTTGAGTCCAGATTCTTGCACTGCCGAGGCGTTAGCCGAGCCTGTGCAAACTGGGCGAAACATATAAAGGGTCTTCTGCTTCAAGTGACATATACTATTTTTTCTTCAAGCGTAAATTGAAAAAATTGAATACATTGTTTATATCTCAACTATTTACTAATACAAATATGAAAAAATAGTTATGGCTTGCATAATCATTACCTATTTATTAAATGTAATATTAAAGGTGCAGTTTTGTATACTGCAGTTTTTTAAATCTAGGTCACTATTTTCTTTGCACCATTTTATAAATTTTTCATAAGCAAAATCATACACTTTTCCTGACTTCGTGGGAATTAGTGTATCAATAGTGGAATTAGCTATTTCGACTAATTCCGGAGGTGTTCATTGAAATTCTTCTACTTCAGACATTTTTACAACACTTTTCAATACTGACATACATTAAATTAAATAAAAATTAAATGACAGTTCCTACCTACTTGGATACAACGCCCATAATAAGACGTTGCTATCATTTTTCATTATTTTATTACTAGTACAATAATGAGCGTTCATTATTTTACTAGTAAAAGAAGGTTTGCAAGGTTATTTCTACGATCTGTGTTGTGGAAAATAATATAGATATTATTATACGCTTGTAGAAAAAAATTATTATTTTAATGGAATATTATGTTTTTGGCTTAAATGAAGGGTATTTTTTTCTGATTTCAAATATACCATACAAGTTCATATTTGGTTTAGCCGTTTTTTGCGTTATTTAAGTTCAAACGAGCATTGAATTGATTTTAACTTTATTTACGCTGTCATGATTACTGCATAAAATGCAACAACTTTTGGAACAATGTGCCATGCAATAACGCAAAAACGGCTCATATGTATGGTATATTAAGAATCATGAAAAGAGACCTTTCATTTATACAAAAATATATAGGATATTCAATTTTAAAAAAAAATTTCTCGCCCCCCGTATACATATGTGTTACCGTTACCGAAACTTGAAAAGTATGTTTAGAAAGGAAAAAAATTTCTTTGTATGTAAGTTTTTTATTTTTCCCGTACGATAAGAAATTAAAAAGAAGTGTGCTACTTTATATGAAGTTGCCCGTTACACAATAATGAAACACAGGTATTAAGGACGTATCTAAATATATTATTTCATCTTCAGGTGCTGAATTTATAATGGTGACTTATGCTCAATACAGAAAAAAAAAAGATACTCAGGTAATCTAAACCGAACTGGTATTTTTAATAATTTTTAATTATTTTACAAATTTAAGTTCGAGATATTATATTCTGTGTTTAATACCTACTTCAAGATATTCTTTAAATATATCTTATAATAAAGGGTGTTGTAACAAATTAAATTATCTATTTGATGATCAATCAAAATTATAGGTTTCCAGAACAAATTTCTTAACATATATTAACCTCTTCTCATATCTCAATGAAATATATTGTAACGGTTTTTTGAACCGTTCGATTTGGTATTTGAGTATCGCAATAAAACGCTTGACCAGTTGACATATCGAGTTACGTTAGCGATGCGCAGGACCCGGCGGAGAGTGGCCATTGTTCTCATTTCCGCTTACCGTGTCATTAGTTCTCGATTGTTGTTAGTGAAACTAGTCAAGGGGTCAACAGATTACGTGAGTAAATCTTTCAAATTTCATTTTAATTAAAAGTTGTGGAAATGTATCAACCTTCCGATTCATTTTGCATGGTATTTCTTCCCATAAATTTCATTTAATTAGTTGTAAAACATCGCTGTAGGATGGGTATCAAGGAGCCTCCACATGGGGTAGCATCCTTTGCATTTAATATTAAATTAACTTCAATTTTATAGTATTGTGGTGAGAAATATCACTCCTAAATTCATGTGTAAAACTATCCATACCATTTTCCTCATTTAAACATCGCGATGTCCATGGTAAAATACTGATATTGAAAGGTTTAATAATTTCGTGCATGTGCCGCCATCCTTAGCCATATTAAGAACCGAATAATTTATGTTTGATCGAGTTTTCTTCCACCTCGTGATTTTGAGTACAATACTTGTAGCTAGTAATTATTGTAGAACTCCGGAAAATTGTACGCGTTCGTGATAATGGCTATGGTGGTCGGCAACCCAAGATACTTTGACCTGTACTTACGAACTAATGTTTAACAGGGACCCCTTTACCTTAACGTCGAGACTTTACATTTGGAGCTTAACGTCGAGACTTTACATTTGGAGCTTAACGTAGAGACTTAACGTCGAGACTATACATTGGAGCTTTACTTTGAGGACTTACTTGGAGAGTTTTATTTGAGAGCTTAACCTTGAGGGCTTGAGACCTTCTACGTGGAGACTTTTACTTGGAGAGTCTACCTTGAGAGCTGAACCACTTCAAGTGATATCCCAATCAAGTAGAGAGCTGAAGCAACCTACATTACGATCCCGAGCAATCCTATACAGTCAGAATAGAGGAAGCCACCACCGACCGACTGTCGTGTAGATAAGTGCATTTCTTTTGTTTGTAATTAGAGTCAATATATTATTTTGTTACATTAGAGTTTCATTGATAGTGTATTAGTACAGACAAAGTTATCATGGCGCCCTAATTGCATCTTTTGGTTCACTATTAGTTTAAGTAGCTTGATTGCAACAGTTTAGAACCCCCACATAGAGCTAGCTGGTAACATCTTGTGGCAAGTTTCCATTTAAAATCCATATAGAATTTTTATAGGGGTTGAAACCTCACAATATGTAGATATCTAAATATAATGATTTTTTCGTAAAGAAACTGAAACAAATATTAAGAAGATATCATCAAGATATTCTTTAGATATCCCATTATGTCAAAATTGGTATGATAATATAGGTAAAAATAAAATACTCTATCAATTGAGCTTATAAACGCCTTATCATAACAAAATTGTTTGAAGAATATATGGATCTTTCCTCAGATTGTAATATAAACAAATATATAAATATTATGAATTTTTTGTAATGAAATTAAATGAGACATGAAGAGGATAACATCGAGATATTCCTTGAATATCTCATCATCATTAAGTGAGTATAAATTAAGTAAGAGAATGTTGGTACAAAAAAATTATCTATCAATAATTGAACAAACAATGAAAAGAATAATAAAACAAAAAAAATGTAATGTTAGAAAAATTATTTTATTATATTTTTCAGCTTGATGAGTGAAAATTATATTCAGAATAAGATATCATTAAAATAGCTGCCTCGACTTTGGTTACAGGAGTACGATGAGCTCAATTTTCAATTACTCTATGCAATAAATCTGGTGGAATTGCACCAATACAACGCTCAATATTCTATTTCAATACTTCAAGTGTTCGTGGTTTATCTGCATACACTAATAATTTCAAATATCCCCACAAAAAGTTATCCAAAGAGGTTAAATCACAACTTCTTGGAAGTTAGAATTTATTGAAATTATGGATTCCCCAAACTTTTCTTCCAATAAGTCGATGGTTGCTCTAGCAGTGTGCAAAGTGGTACCGTCTTGTTGAAACCACAGTCCAAATCAATGTATTACATTTATACCCACAAACAATTTTTTAACATTGCTCTGTAGCGTTCACCATTTACAGTTTGACCGTCCTTATTTTAAAAAAATATGGTCCTATGATTCCATCATGCTATAAACCACTCCACACTTCTACTTTTTGAGGATGCATTGGCATCTCAACAATCTCTTGTGGATTAATAACTCTCCAGAACCGACAATTTTGCGTATTAACAAACCCACTCAGATTAAAATGAGCTTCATCTGAAAAGATGATTCCATTAACAAAATCATTGTCAGTCTGTCAATCTGTTCTAATGCCCATTCAGCAAACTCGGGAAGCTTCCGATGATCTAGAGGCATCAGTCAATACAATCTTATAGGGATGTAAGCCCATGTCTTTTCTCAAAATACGCCAAGCGGATTACTGTGAAATACCAAGTTGCTGTGAACGATGGGTATAATATATTCGTAATGAAATGAAATAGTTTTCTGAATTGACTTTTTATTATCTAAAATGACAATTAGTATTGTTTTATCAAAAATAATACACGTCTGCCTACTACATATAATGAAATCCATATACAAAGGACATTACAATGGGAAATTCAAACATTAGCATCTTCTTCAGCATAAGCTATTACAGCTTCAATATTTTCTGCATTCTCACATTTGTATATCGTGTTGATATTTTTGTATCGTGTAGTGTCAATTTTGATTCAAATTTTCCAATAATTCTACGAATCGCAAGAACCTTAGGTCGATTTCGAGGACCACACAATTCACGAAGTGCACGTTTAAATAGAAGAACGATTATTTTCATAAAATTTTCAAATGAAAACCACCATTGTTGAAGTGCGTATTTTGCCATGTTAAATTCTCAAAATATACTGAACACAACTGGCAATATTTGATATTTCTACTGTATTCAATATGGCCCTTATTACATTTTAAAATCATAATATTCTTGTAGAAAGACTCTATATATATATATATATATATATATATATATATATATATATATATATATATATATATATATATATATATATATATATATATATATATTCACATACTATGAATTTTTCGTAAAGAAACTGAACCAAATATTAATAGAATAACATCAGGATATTCCCATTATAACATCCTTATCAATCAAGTAGAGGAGTGTTTGGACAAATAAAATCTATTAATGGAACAAAGAAAATTATGTCTTATCATAACATTTTTGGACCTATATATCCACTTTTTCTCAGACCTCTAGATAAAATATGAAGATGCTCATATATCAATCATTCTTCGACATGAAACTGAATAAAATATTGAGAGAATAAAATCAAGATATTCCTTGAATATCTCACTATTTAGAAAATTAGTATCAATCAAGTACGAGAATGTTAGTACAAATAAAATAATCTATTTGA
>JARQZK010002338.1:2500-17500 GCA_030704885.1 Cynegetis impunctata | reverse complement strand
ATATATATATATATATATATATATATATATATATATATATATATATATACATATATATATATATATATATATATATATATATATATATATGTAGAGTATTGTTGCCTGTGTTGAATTAACTTGCCTTTTCTCGGCAATAGACCATTTCATCATCTGACATGTGCAAGCGCAGCAGCCATGTTGAAAGAGCGGTAGTTTGAAAGTTTCGTACTATTTTGTACCAAATGCATTGGAAACAATATTTTCGCCACAGTAAATTGATTATTGGAACAAATTATTGATGGAGCTGTACTTGTTCATAAATAAAATGAAGCATGTAACTGTGAACTATCAAAGAAGTGGATGAATTATCATAGGCGTTCGCAAAAAAGCAAAAAAACACTAGATTATTGCGGGGTTATAATATATCAATCCAGTCGTAGTATCTGAGTAAAATGAAGTTAATTATTAGGTATTAAGTAGATATCTCCTAATTGACTAGGATTATATCTTATAAGCACATGTATTGGCTTTAAATGACTTATATCAATACCACTCTTACATAATACATACTCCATAACAACACCGTTTTTTATTCGTTTCCGTACAAATAAGATAATTATAGTGTATTTTTAAATTAAGATACTTATTGTTTTATTTTGTGGTAGGTTTTTCTTAACGGATATTATTCATTTCACACAAATACCATTAAAAAATTAATTAAATCATTACAATGGTATTTTACCATGCTTGCTTACATAAAACAGTACGAAAAAGATGGCGTATACTGACGCATGCCTACAAAAAATTATAAGTGATTCCAAAATTTTTGTAGGACTGAAATCAATTTGGCGTCAATGAATTCACACAAAAAAAGAAAACAAACCTGAGGCCTCGGTAGCCCACCGGTAGGGCGTATCGCTTGTGAACCGAGGACTGTGGGTCCGAGTCCCACCTTGTTCTTGGGTGTTGTGTATATCCAATGAAATTAAGAGGTTCTAAATATGATTAAATGTTGGGTAACAACTCAGTTCCAAGCCCATTGGCCATCGGAATCGGCGTAACACTGTAGATCCCTTGAAAAAAACAAAAAACAGAGTACTATGTTTTATACAATTTTTGCGTCGTCAGTTACTAATTGCGGGCTATTGAGTCCAATATCAGTAGCCAAGTCTGCTAATATTAGATGGCAAGGTAACTTATAGAAGACCTTATCCACATAATGTACATAATAGGCACAAATATTTAATTTAAGGAGGAATTTATGGAATTTTCAAAAATTGAAAAATCAAAAAAAGAAGAGCTACTTATGTTTCATTAAATTTCTTGCAGCTATGGCCGTCTTTAGTTATTCATTACGTACTATTCGAGAGGAAATGTTAACAGGTTGAAGAAGTTGGCTTGCTAACTCAATTGAACAGTTAGAAAATGTGTATACCTACTTTTCCTATATATATATATATATATATATATATATATATATATATATATATATATATATATATATATATATATATATATATATATATATATATATATATATATATATATATATATATATATATACATATATATATATATATATATTTATATATATAAATATATATATATATATATATATATATATAAATATATATATATATATATATATATATATATATATATATATATATAGATATATATATATATAGATATATATATATATATATATATATATATAGGTATATATATATATATATATATATATATATATATATATATATATATTGAGTAATTTTCTCAATGAACTTATATCCAAAACAGCCCTAATAAAGGGCTTAACGATAATAACATATTCAAATTTTAGTAAGTATCTGAGTATACAGTGTTCGGAAAATACGCAACAAATAATGTTTTCTGAGATTTTTTTGTAAAAATGTGCAGTTGGTGCCAATATTAATCTGGAAATTCACGTCTTCCTCTGAGAATTTAAGGAATAAACTGCGACCACGCAGTGGCAGATGAATATTAAATTTCAAACAAATTGTGCCTACAGCGAACAAATATATGTTTCTTTTTCGAGGAAACTTGACAAAGGACCCTGTGAGGTATGTTCGAAAGCTTAGTATAGAACACAAAGTACTATTTTAAAATTTCATGCATTGGTAACTTACATGACAGGAGGACAGATTTGAGATGCACTATTTTATATTTCAAAGTGCACGTAAACGTTGTGTTTGAGAATTAGTGATTGTAAGAATTTGTATATCAATTGAATACTGAAGAAAGCCATAGCCTTCGAAACTAACATTTTAATTTACCAGTCTTATTAGTAAAATAATAACCTAAAAATATACAACAAAAAGAAGTTTCTATTCAAATTATAAAGTCAGTTCAGTTTGAAGTGGGACACTGACAAATGTATTCTGAAGTTTTAGTAGTTGAAAAATTTATATCAATATATATATATATATATATATATATATATATATATATATATATATATATATATATATATATATATATATATATATATATATATATATATATATATATATATATATTTATATATATATATATATATATATATATATATATATTATATATATATATATATATATATATATATATATATATATATATATATATATATATATATATATATATATATATATATATAAAATATATATATATATATATATATATATATATTATATATATATATATATATATATATATATATATATATATATATATATATATATATATATATATTTATATGTAATATATATATATATATATATATATATATATTATATATATATATATATATATATTATATATATATATATATATATATATATATATATACCTATATATAAACCCATATTGATATACATTTTTCAACAACTAAAAGCTTGGAATACATTTGTCAGTGTCCAACTTCAAACTGAACGAACAATAAGTCGCTGACAGGCCTGTCTACAGAACAATGATTTCCTCTGGTTTTCTATTCATGCATAACATCAGAGGAATTGAAAAAGTTCAATCGGATGAATGCCTTTAGTATTCATTTCTATTTGCCGTGAGCCCCAATAAATAAGCGCAATGTTTTATCTGGGCATTTTTCGACAAAGAAAAGGTATTGATTTAATTAAATTGTATCCTAGAAACCTAACAAGAAAACCCTCCACATTAATGAACAGAGATTTCTAGATATCACTAAATTATTTTATTTTCAGAATTGCTGTATTTGCCATTTAACTGAAAAATTACCTGCCTTTCTTTCATCAAAGTGAAAAACATATTGAAGGAGTTAAATTGAATTCAATATCAATGCTCATCAAGTGTAGACTGCCTACACTAGTCCGATATAGGTATTATTGACACAAACGTCAAGCATTTTTGAGGCACTATATATTTGTACATTATTTGTTTATTGTTTTATTTGTCCAGCAATCAGATATAAACATGATACTGTAGAACAAGGAATAGGCCTGTGACTGTAATATGAGTACTTCGTAGCTAGGAGATACATCACTATGTTTAATATTTGTAACCAGTATCTCTCATGCTGTCAATATTCCACCATAATCTGTCTATCAACCAATTCAAACGAAACATCTGTTTTTTGCAGAACAATGAATAATCATATTATCCGAAAAAGCATTGTGGCAACATATAATTTAGTAATCTGAAACTTTATTCATTAGACACCTTCTTGAATTCGGGGAGAACATGAATTTTCTTTTTAAGAAGTGAACAAGCTTATATATTACTCTTTGGTTTTCGTGATTAATTGAAAATTCATTTGAAAAATTTCAGATTTGGGGTGAACTTATCATTTTAAAGCTGCACAAAATAATAATAATCTTTTCCGTCGACCTCTAAATGAAAACTTACTTTAACGTACACGAAATTGATCATTAATGACTTATTTTAATGTGCAATTTCTCCTATTTTAATGTATGATTGTCATGGGCAACGAAACACAAAAGTATTCAGCACGGAATAGTTGAATTATTCTGTGTCTGTACTGTTATTCTACAGAGAAAAGGAATTCATAATTCAAATCGAAAAATTTAACTCTACAAAATAAAGTAGAAACTGCGGAAAATTTTTTATGTAATAATCGTTCGAAAGTAAATAACACTTCAGCTTCCACCAGTTCCACATATTCCTTATCGGATATTGTAGGTAATGTTAACTATTCAGAATGTCACATAGACTTGTCTAATATTCCATCTATGAATTTCTCAAATTGTTCCATCGGGAGCATAAATATAAATATATCGAAATGAACATAGAAATTTATATTGTGTCAAGTGTATCTGTCATGCAAAATAAAAATTTATTTCAATCATCAATTTATACTCAATTCATGATGAGGTCGACGGAAAAATCTTGTAATAAACTCGTTTATTAATGTAGCGATTAATGGTCTCGAACTATTAACGCGCTCGCTCCGCTCACGCGTTAAAATATCTCAACCATTAATCGCTGTCATTAATAAATTAGTTTATTAAATAACTATTATTACGATACAATATATCAGCCGCATGATCCCATCGACCCTACAATATGTCGACAATGCAAGGAACAGATTGGCACAACACGCCATTTTATCTTCGTTCCTTTGATTTAGTTTCCAAGACAAAATTGAGTTCCGTTCCATATCTGACTCCATTCGATTCCCTGTCGTTTATTTCTTTGTTTCAAGAAAGTTGACGAGGAATTTATGTTATTCTTCGCCTTGAGGAAGGACCGTATAGAGCATTCAATTTTTCCCCACTCGAACTCGAACAAAGAATGTGGAGTTTTATGGCACAAGGAAGAGTTATCTCATGTTCACTGGTTTTTACAAAATTCCATATTATGTAGTAATTAATGAAAGAAATACGAAAACTATACATACCGCTAAAAGAGTAAAACATTATCAAACTTAAGGAAAACGAATGATTCCCAATGAATTATCATGGTTTTGAAAATCGAAAAGCTATTTCGTCTCTTTGAGGTGCATAGGTGCTGTGCGCTCAAATTAATACGATGTATGTGTTACATCAGAGAAACCGGAGAAAACTTGTATTACCACGAATAAAATATCACATGGAAATTTCAAAATATTCAGCACACATTCACTCATACACGGTATAGTATATTCATTCAAACACGGTTCTCAAAACAAGTACTACAAGTTTCCAAAATAATAAATATTGTAGCTCGTGAAGATAGAGTTGATGGAGTGAAAGGAGATTTACTGATTTGCAGAATACTATAGGTAATAAATTTGTTTTTCTTTGGTTTTTCAGTTCTTCCCGTACAATAAGTCATGAAATATAATATTCTGATTTTAGTAGTGTGTAGTATCTGCATCTCCTCTATTCATTATAATAAAAATAGTACTACGAACAAAATCTTTTCATCAGGTTCACTAACCTCAAAAATATTGAGTTTTGAATGAATAAACTAGTCTTCCCATATTAATATTCATGAACATAGAATCTTACTCTACATTTATTCCAAATATGTAACATATTGCGATTATGCGATTATAACGATGATTATATTATATAGGTATATATATATATATATATATATATATTAATATATATATATATATATATATATATATATATATATATATATATATATATATATATATATATATATATATATATATATATATATATATATATATATATATGTATATATATTTATACAGAGGCGCCGACTCATAAAAAATATTGGGGGCGCCCATATCGGTGGTCTTGCCTGGAAATTTTCTAAATTTCAGATGAAAAATAGTGAGTTTATTTGAGCACTTTAGAGTCATATGATCAACATTAGAATCCCGAAAACTCGACTGTCGATAACTCGACACTCCGAAAAACTCCACAAGCATGACACATTTTTTGACTTCTAAAAACGAAGCAAAACATAAACACCCACATTAAATAAAAACAATATCTCATAATTAATGCTTTGAAAATATTCGAGTATGATAAAATAATAAATATAAAAATATTTAAGTATTTGAAAATACTTAACTGATATATAGAAATACAGAACTAAACTAGTACGAATATTCCAAAACTGAAAATATAACATTCTGTATGTATTTAATTCTCTATTTTATACAGATTTTCAATATTGCTATAAATTATTGAATGATTAAAATAAAAAATACTAACATAATTTTGTGATTTTACAAATCATGAACAGATAATTTTCTTAAATTATTAGGGGAGCTCTGCCCCCCCAAACAAATTTTTGAGGCCCTAAGGAGTCGGCGCCTCTATATATATATATATATATATATATATATATATATATATATATATATATATATATATATATATATATATATATATATATATATATATATTTATATATATATATATTTATTCATTCGAGCTGAAGTTGCAAATGTGAAATAAAGGGTTCAGTTAATTTCGTTTTTCCATTTCCATGTTCATTCAACGCCAACCTAGTTACGCTGTTCTGAAGAGGTCCAAAACATACGCAAAATATGTAGACAGCTGCACCCCTACACGTCTTATGAACTGAAAAATGAGGAATCTCTTGATATTTTCATTTTAGGCTTAATATATCTTAATCTATACAGTGCTTTCATGATGAAAGGAACAAATTCATTAAAAAATTAGGTTTCTATTTCATGTTAAAATCCTCGGACAGGTCGATTAGTATTTTTATTTGGGCAATTTTCGCAATAAAAATTTTGTATACAGGGTGTCTCATTCAAGAGCTATGGCTTTGTCATTAGTTTTTTTAAAGGTAATACCCTGTATATTATTTCACTTTACAATTCTACGATAAATTCTTATCACTTTTTGTGAACATACCATATGCCTCAACTTGATGGATTCCCAGATTATAACGGAGATAGTAGGAGCACCTGGAGATTTAAAATGTGGATTAAAAGTACAAAAAAAAATTTAGGTAAACATTGTCATTAAATCTGAAGAACTGAAATTTCACATGTACCATCTGAATTCATTCACTGGTGCTGTATAGTCCGCAGTTTTCACGTTTTTTAACGCTCCAGGCACTACACTACTTCATTGTTTAAGAAAATGCAATTACTTGAGAGAGAACGTATTGAAGTACTTATGATGATTGGTTTTGGAGATAGGGTGCGTTCACAAGAAGAAGTCTGCAATCTATTCAATGAAAATCATCCTGATCGTCCGCCAATTACTAGATCGACAGTCAGCAAAAATTGAATCAAAATTCAGGAGATACGGCCACGTTAGAGATTTACCTAAAGGAAGACCACCGAGAGTATCTGAAGAAACAGTGCTGAACGTTCTACTAGGAAACCCAAGATAACCCTCATACATCCATTACTACAATTTCCAATATTTTCAATTTATCAGTAGGGTCCGTGCATAAAATACTTAAGGTAAATTAAGTATCATCCCTATAAATTAAGCTGGTACATGATTATTAGAAGACGATTTTGACCGCAGAGTACAGTTTTGTGAGCAGATTCTTGAAATTCATAATCAACATCTAAATTTCATTACAAACATAAATTTTTTCTGATGAAGCCACCTTTACTTTAAATGGCCACGTCCAACAGACAAAACTGTAGGTATTGGGCGACCGAGAATCCTCATTGGATGCAAGAATGCCACACACAGCGGCCTCAAAAAATTAATACATGGGCAGCGATTGTTTCGAAATCGTATAGTTGGTCCCTATTTTTTTTGAAGGAACACTAAACGGAGAGGACTACTTGAACTTTCTCCAGTTCGAACTCATTCCGGCTTTAAGCTGTTTTGTTTCCTAACCCACAAGATCCTGACTACTAATAACGAGATATGGTTTCAACAAGATGGGGCACCTTCCTCACTATTCAATCGCTGTTCGACAATTTCTTGATGCCAACTTTTTCCCAACAGATGGATAGGACGGAGAGGTCCGATTGAGTGGCCGCCAAGATCACCGGACATAACCCCATTGGATTTTTTCTTATGGGGTTATTTGAAGTCTAAAGTTTATTTAGAATAGACCAAATAATATTGATGATCTAAAAGAGAGAATCAGGCAGGAAATAAGACTTATCAGTCCAGAAGTAATTGAAAATGTGCAACGGGAAAATTGAAATCGACTTCAACAATGTCTCGAATCAAAACGGACAACAGACTTGAACATATGTAAAATTAAATTAGTAATTACATTTGTGTGTTTTTCATAATCGTAACCTCTCATTTACCCACTATCTCCGTTTCTGGCAATCCATCGAGTTGAGCATATGTATGTTCACAAAAAGTGATAAGAATTTAACGTAGAATTTTAAAGTGAAATAATATACAGGGTATTACCTTTAAAAAAACTAATGACAAAGCCATAGCTCTTGAATGAGACACCCTGTATACAAAATTTTTATTGCGAAAAATGCCCAAATAAAAATACTAATCGACCTGTCCGAGGATTTTAACATGAAATAGAAACCTAATTTTTAATGAATTTGTTCCTTTCATCATGAAAGGACTGTATAAGTATAAAATATAGGAATAATATGTATATATATATATATATATATATATATATATATATATATATATATATATATATATATATATATATATATATATATATATATATATATATATATATATATATATATATATATATATATAATAAAGTTCAAGCTTTAAAATAAAACACACTTGGCTTAAGTTTCTATATATAAAAATATTTAGATAACGTATTCAGCAGTAAAGGATAGTCGACATGTTTCGAGTTATGCGTAGATAGTTTGAGTGGTGGTACAAAAGACTGTATTGATTCATATCTTTCAAGTCGTCAGCAAAGTGTTTGCATCACAAAAAACGGCAGAAATTATGAATCTGAATTTGCGGAAACAAAATTTGGTAAACCGCAAGGAAGTGTTCTAGGCCCAGTTTTATTCATTTTTTTCATTTATGATCAAAATATACTTCGAAAAAGTTAGTTCGTTTCAATAACATGTTTGTCAGATAACACTAATATCGTTCTGGGAAATAATGATTTTGCATTACAAGAGACTAGAGTGGATATGGCTTTCAGACATTTCAAATCATGGTTTACTGCAAATAAATTAATCATTGATAATGAAAGGACTAAAGAGATTTTATTTAGTATTAAACTTGAAGAGTGAATAAAATTTCTAGGGTTTTACAAAGAACAATACTTAAAGTGGACTAGTCATATTAATTATTCATCGATAAAGCTCTGGCTGGTTGGACATAGTATTTTTCGAATGTCAAATTCTTTGAATAATAAATGTTTGAAGATGGTATAGTAAGCAAACTTTCAGTCGGTTTTAAGATATGGGATAATATTTTAGGGTTCTAGTTCAGAGGTGCGACGATTGTTTGTCAAACAAAAGTGAATTTTCAGACTAATATCTCAATTAGGTTCTTGATTCATGTATAGGAGTGTTTGAAACACATGATATCTTGTCGAGAGAAAGTCTATGATATTTACTTGTATGAATACCTAATATTTTTTCAAAAACAAAACTAGCTTCTTTATGATGTTTCTCCAAGTGATGTGCGAGAATTCAATCTGAGTTATCAGTATATAAACATATATATATATATATATATATATATATATATATATATATATATATATATATATATATATATATATATATATATATATATATATATATATATATATATATATATATATATATATATATATATATATATATATAAATATATATATATATATATATTATATATATATTAATATATATATATACACATATATATATATATACACATATATATATATATATATATATATATATATATATATAATACATTTGTATGTTTATATACTTTTATATATATTGAATGATGTTAATAAAATTTAGTTTCAGTTACCATATTACGACGAATTTATGAGAATAGATAAGCACTTCCAACGCACATAAGAAAGATATTTTCAACATATTCTTCTCACCCTAACGCTCGGGAACCACATTATATAAAATTTTCTGAATGGGATGAAGTCAAATTTTCTTGATTATCTTCTAACTTCATTCATTGCGACGTTAACGTACATTATTCTAATTTATAAAGAAAGAGAGGTACGTACAGGAGTTTGAGTGCTTGTTCGATTTTCTCCGCAACGACTAATATACTTTCCAACTCACTTAGTATCCTGGAAATTGAATCGCGGTTTCCCAGCTAAAACCCTTATTCAGTTATGCATCCATTCGGTTATTCGAGGAGTATATAATTTACATCTCATTCGTATTCAAATAGTATTAGGGTTGATAGTAAAGTAGCTCAACAGCACATAAATATTACCGTCATAAGAAATTTCTAAAACATAATCTACGGATCGCATAATTATAACTGAATGCTCTAGAAATGAATAACTGAAACTATCATATACTGTACAAAAAGTGAAGGATGTTCGCAAAAATAGTGTACGTATAAATAAGTTTTAACAATTTTAAAATGGATCGGCCAGTCAATTAAGTCATTGAAAATCGAAAATTCAACAATTATTCCAAAAGTTTTCAATCTTCCGTCAAGTGAAAGCAACAAATCTCATTTTGCTGCCTTTTCTGAAGTCCAAAATATTGTTAAAATTGCAATTACGTTGAATTTGGCTGTACGCTTGTGAAAAAAATTCTAAATGTTTTGCAAACTTGGAGTAGTATCAAATATATAATTTCTTATCACGTATCAAATTTGCAATCAATTTAAGGGTACGGAACATTTTTCTCATTCAAAATTTATTTTTTTTATTGTTAATTATAGTGACTTCAATTACTATGGTCATTTCGTCACTAGTAAGAGCTCTACAAGTCAAACTTATCGCTAACAAAATATATATACTATATATAATTAAAAACAAAATTTGATATGAGAAGATTACCTAGATAGAACAGTCTACAATTAAGAAGCATCGTTAGTATAGTACATCTAGTTAAAATAGTAATACTACATAATATATGAATAATATGAGAAAAAATATATAAACAAACAATAAACAAACAAATAAATAAATAAATAAAACATTATCTGTATCATCACAACTTTGAAAAAACGTTATCCCTAAGGAACTCAAGGACACAAGAGATAGCTTCTCTATCTCCAAGGTTGCTTATAAGTAATCTCTGAATACTATGCCTGGATCTTTCTTGGGTGTATGAAGGGCATTCCAACAGTATATGGCTCACAGTGAGGGAGACCTGGCAGTCATCACACGAAGGCGCCACTCGGCCACTGAGCAGATGCTGGTGAGTAAGGGCTGTATGTCCGATACGCAGCCTATGTACTTCAATAGTTTCCGCCCTTCTCTGCGAAATGTCAAAATAAGGGACCAAAACAGTAGGCTTAATTTCCCTCAGCTGGGTACGGGACCGAGCCCATTCCTCCTGCCATATGTTCCAGACCTTACTCCTCAAATAAGCTTTCGCATCAGTGGACTTCATCAACACCACATCTGCAGTACCATCTAACGATGCCTGCCTCGCAGTAGCGTCCGCAAGTTCATTTCCTCGGATACCGACATGACTCGGTACCCAGAGGAAGGTGACTTGGTATCCCTGTTGTTTTAGGTGACTCAACTGGCCTTGAATATCATGTGTCAGAGGGTCTGTGGTGTAAAGGGCCGCCAAACCCTGCAAAGCACTTAAAGAATCGCTGGCAATAATAACATTCAAACCAAGACAACGCATTGAGCAGTACAACAGTGATTGCCATATTGCATACTGCTCAGCGCAGTATACAGATGCTTGTCTGTTCAGCGTCCAGGAATATTTCTCCGTCTCCCCGACCACAAATGCGCATCCCACGTCGTTTTCCGATTTAGATCCATCTGTGTAAATGACTATATGTTCTCTATATTCGTCTATAATCGATAGAAATTTTTGACGATAGATAGCCGCAGGTATCGAGTCTTTGGCTGATCCTCCCATTCTTGAATCGACCATAATTTTGGGTAATCTCCAAGGAGGGTTATCACTCCTGCCTCTAAATCGTATGATAGATAGTTCTGCCCTACTTCGTTCCAGAAGCTCTCTCAATCGAGCTCTTACATGTCTTGTTATTGTTGGACGATGTGAATACTGATCATACTCTCCAAACAAAAATAATTTGTTTGGGTGATGCTCATGGGATTTAACACCAATGCCGTACGAACTCAGCATGTTCATACGTCTGTATTTCAACGGCAGAGAACCTGACTCGGCGTAAAGACTCATCACGGGAGATGTTGGAAACGCACCTAAGCAGTACCGAATAGCTGCATTATGCACCCTGTCCAATTTTTCAAGCAAAGTCCTGCGAGCGGATGAATAAACAATACACCCATAATCTATTCGCGATAAAATAATAGCCTGATAGACCTGCAGAAGCATTTTAGGTTCAGCACCCCATTTAGTGTGTGCCAGGACCTTTAGTATATTCAAATAGCGCAAACACCCAGTCTTGAGTTTGTCGATATGTGGCGCCCAGGTCAAAGATCTGTCAAAAGTCAGACCCAAGAATCTCACAGACTCCACACACCGAATGGCATTATTTCCTAAGTAGAGCACAGGGTCGTAATGTGGTGTCCTCATACGGCAAAAGTGCATACACTGCGTCTTCTCTTCGGAGAACTCGAAGCCAATACGTGCAGCGTTAAGTAAAATTATATCCATCGCTCTCTGTAATTTGGCTCTTATTTGACCGATAACTGGACCATCAGTAAAAATCGCAAGGTCGTCGACATACAGACACCTCGACACTGATTCATCTATTCCTGTTGTAATTTCGTTTATTGCAATATCAAACAAGGTGCAACTGAGCGTAGAGCCCTGCGGTACACCATTTTCAAACAGTCTTGGATCTGACAATGCATTACCGATTCTAACCCGAAAATAACGTTCATTCAGAAAAAAGCCCACAAACCTAGGTAGGTTACCTCGAAGACCGAATTTGTGCAGTTTCTCTAAGATTCCGAACCTCCAAGTCATGTCGTATGCTCCTTTTATATCAAAAAATACTGTAACCAAGTGATTCCGCTTGGCAAACGTATCCTGAATAACATTTTCTAGGTTGACAAGATGGTCGAGCGTGGAGCGTCCTTTTCGGAAGCCTGATTGATATGGTGCGTAGAAATTATGCTTTTCCAAGTACCACTGAAGACGATTATTGACTATTCTTTCCATAAGCTTACCCATGCAGCACGTGAGACTGACAGGCCGATAGCTTGTTGGAGATAGGGTGTCTTTCCCGGGTTTGAGCAGTGGCACTACAATTGCTTCCTTCCATTGCGTTGGGTAAGTGCCATTTCGCCAAAACTCGTTATAGAGATCTAATAATAACTCTTTCATTTCAGCTGTCAGATGTACAATGAATTCATATGGTATTCGATCTGGGCCTGGTGCTCCTTTACCAGCTTCTTTGATTGCAGTTTCAAATTCGTGTGATGTGAAGGGTAGATTGTAGTCTAATGGACAGTCAGTAGAGAAATCCAAATTGATTTCCCTATCATCCTTCGACCTGAGAAACTCGTTATTATAGTTTGCGGTACTACTGACTCCCGAAAAATGTTCTGCAAGCATGTTAGCAATTTCTACAGCTGTTACTCAAAGTGGACTAGTCATATTAATTATTCATCGATAAAGCTCTGGCTGGTTGGAAATAGTATTTTTTAATGTCAAATTATTCAAATAATAAAAGTTTGAAGATGGTATATTTGGCAAACTTTGAGTCGGTTTTAAGATATGGGATAATATTTTGGGGTTCTAGTTCAGAAGTGCAAAGATTGTTTGTCAAACAAAAGAAAATTTTGGGACTAATATCTAAATTGGGTTCTTGATTCATGTAGAGGAGTGTTTGAAAAAAATTATTCCTTATCGAGAGACAGTTGATGGTATTTGCTTGTATGAATACCTAATATTTTTTTAAAAATAAAACTTGCTCTGCGATACATATGGCAGACCATAAATAAGAGACAAGAACTCTAAATTCCAATTACCTTAAGTATGGATTGACCTTAACTGAAAAGCATGCTTCTTATATGTGTATAAAAGTGTATAATAATTTGCCACATGAAATCAAGCGAATTACTAACTTGCATTTATTCAAAAAGGTAATAAAAGACATGCGCATTAAATAAGAACCCTATTTCCTGCTAGAGTATCTGAATTGATGGTCAGTAGGCGTGTGAAGTAGTTTTGGTACTAGGTTTTTAAACTACATACTTCAAAATATTATTATTATTATTATCATTGAAATGAATTGGCATTCACTTGGTGAAAGCTCACACTCATGACTTTATAAAGAAATAAAAAGTAACTTTTCGCTGGTTGAAATAAAATATTTTGAGTACAAGCGTTTCGTCATAGCATTGACTGTATCTCGTACTGAATAATTATATTGCAAAACAATTTATTTATATTAAAAATTTTGAACATAATACAGGGTGTTTCTAGAGAAACCAAATAACAATATAAGCAATTCATTCGGAGTCATTGGTAGATATATTAAATAGATTAAGGAGCGGAGTAGGGCTTACTTTCTTATTGTACGTCCTATATAGAATTAATCACAATCGTTACAGTTAATACGTTCACACCAATACGCTTATCTCTATGAATTTCTGATTTGGTAATTTCAATCAACTTTTCAATGCTATTGTTGGTTTTATATGAAACTTAGAATTATTTTTCATGATGAAACAATTTCAGGTTTTCGGAAAGTTTGCCCAAGTATGTTAAACTGTTTAATACTGTACTTTTTTCTATTATATGTGGATAAACTCGTGAAATTGCCATTTTGTATTTCTTCTTTCATTCATACAAGACAAGATTGAGGTAAACCCTGTTCCTCCCCTTAACCTGTTTGATATAACTACCCATGACTCTGAATAAATTCAACCTGTGAAAAGTTAGTTTTTATTTCTTTATAAAGTCATTATTATCATTATCATATTATACATTACTTGAAATTTGTGGGACATCCATATTTTAGCCACGGGTACATTCACGAACTGAATAAGCATTGAATTGAAATGAAGACT
>JARQZK010002337.1:117500-127522 GCA_030704885.1 Cynegetis impunctata | reverse complement strand
GGTGGGGTGAAGTAGTGCTCGTATGTACTTTCAATGTATGAATACTCGCTATCTTGTGCCGACGGCCAATTTCCAGGTATCAGGTGCTAAAATGGAAAAAACTCGACCTACTTACCTTATTTTCTCACACTTGATTTTTATATATGACACTCAGAAAACCATATCAATGTCTTATGCAAGCTGCCAGACCGATCGTATGGGCCAAACATCCCGCCAGACACACATTAAGTGTGAGTATGACATTATGAGCTAAATGTCATGGTTCGCCCATTTTAAGCGCGATAGTGATTACCTATGCGCGTCGAACTCTCTTCTTTATTTACCGTCTAGTCAAGCATGCTCAATGTTTGAGTATGCGTACTTTTGATATTAGGGACTTAAAGCAGTTCTTCAAATAGATCATTTATCCTTATCCGTATACGTAACGTAACGGAGATACGTGATTAATCAAAAAGAGACATAAAGCAAATGCGTTCGCAACGTAACCATACATGTGTTTTAATTTTTAACCTAAAAAATAGTGAGAGTTGACATCTACTGAAAAATAGTGACCTTTCGCGTTTCCTATTATTTATTAATCATGGATTATGCCCCGATATCTCCCTCAGCAAAATTATATCGTCATTGCCAGTGTCAAAAAGTCTTTTTCTTTTTAAATCCATTATTATACTCTACTTTGTTATGATCATAGAAAATAAGGTTATGATTTTTCAGCACACAACATCACTTTTGTCGTTTGGTCGTTGAAAAACGAGAGCACGGAACACAAAAAAGCAATACGTACGTTAGGTACGTGTGACGGATTGATACGTTCCACGTAACGTAACGAAGCACACGTATCGCTTCTGCACATGCGCTTTGCGATACGTATACGGATAAGTGTGATTTTTAGAACTGCTTTAAGTCCCTATTATAATTTTTATTTTTGAATGGGCGAATCATGACATTTCGCTCGTACTGCCATACTCACACTTAATGTGTGTCTGGCGGGATGTTTGGCCCATACGATCGGTCTGGCAGCTTGCATAAGGTATTGAAATGGTTTCTTGAGTATCATATATAAAAATCAAGTGTGAGAAAATAAGGTAAGTAGGTCTAGTTTTTTTCCATCTTTAGCACCTGATACCTGTAAATTGACCGTCGGCACACGATAGCGAGTACATTGAAAGTACATACGAGCACTAATTCATCCCAGAAATTTTCTTACTTAGAAAATAAGGAACGTCTGGCGGTTCTGGGATCTTGCTCTATAATAAGAACAGCTGTATGCAGGTTTTGAGTCGAAGAGAATTGACGTTTTCTATAATTCACTGTTGCATTGTGAATGCAGATCATACAACCACCTCCTTTGGAAAATTGTCTGGCGACTCTGGGATCTTGGACTATTAGATCACTTCTGTGCAGCTTATTTGACTCGGAGTGAATTAACATAACTACTATGTAGATAACAACCCATAGCAAACTCCGCCAAATATATTGGGAAACAACAATTCACTGTTCAGATCGGAGATGAAGAATTCCGTCGCGAAGAAAAATCCTTCCTGACATGAAGATATATACTCTGCAACAGTGGCGTATATAATTCCAGAGCACATTAACATAGTGTTTAAAAACTCTGAACACAGTCACGAGAGTGCGTTTTCTGAATACTTATTGCGATATTCGACAATCAATATTCATATATCACAATTTCATATATCACATAAAGTGGCCAAGGAATATTCTTCAATAATTTAACAACTATCAAACAACATTCCAAGGGAGCCGGTTATGTGTATTCTACAACGTGAAATCTGCATTGACAATGCAACAGGGAATGCAGATTTCGCACCACGGATAATATATAAGCTCCATTGGAAAAATGTTTGAAAAGTTTTGAATTATTGAAGAATTTTCATTGTTCACTTTTTGTGAAATATTCCTTTGTCCAAATATTACTGATCCCATAGCTGGAAGTTCCATATCAGCGTCTGCCATATGCATCTACTTCAGATATTTCTTATAGGCATAAGATTTGAAGTTATTATTAACAGCTATTCAAATACAATGCACGTGGTCTCATGAGTTGAAACTGAATATATCGAACTAAAATGAGCCCTATCTATCAATTCAAACCGCGTTTAAAGAAATGTCCGATGTGTATCCATTCAAACTGGTGAAAAAACATGGAACGAGCACCCTTTACATTCTTGATAAAGGGGAAATGAGGTTTTCCTCCGTTAAACGAAGGATTCCGGAAGTAATGGATACAGGGCTTTATCGCTTTGTGGATATATATCCGGCGTGCAGACGGAATTCTGATGCCGGAGAGTAATGCATACCCTGAGGAAGAAGGTGTTAAAAATCAATATTTGAGCCGTTATGGACCTTTTTAATAAATAATGAAAGCATCGACAAATTTAGCTGTTCACTTTCTTATTTTCACTTCCTGTAATTTATTAGGAAAGAACTTTTGTGAAAGTAGATTCTCTATTTATTCTCAACTGAATATAATACCAAGAGAATATAACATATGAAATTTTTATATTTTTTTATTACTTTATTTACTTATTAAAAAAAACTTATAATTCCGTGTATTGGTCATTAGCGCTATTTCGATTGCGAGTTAGTTAATGATCGTGTCACCTCTGACACGCATATCACCTCTGACACGCGTATCACCTCTGACACGCGTATCACCTCTAACACGCGTATCACCTCTGACCCACGTATCACCTCTGACACGCGTATCACCTCTGACCCACGTATCACCTCTGACACGCGTATCACCTCTGACCCGCGTATCACTTCTGACACGCCTATCACCTCTGACACGCGTATCACCTCTGACGTATACGCCACTTCTGAAACACGTGTCACCAACAGCCGTATGACCTTTAAATTGAATATAATACCAAGAGAATATAACATTTGAAATTTTTATATTTTTTTATTACTTTATTTACTTATTGAAAAAAAAATAATAATTCCGTGTATTGGTCATTAGCGCTATTTCAATTGCGAGTTAGTTAATGATCGTATCACCTCTGACACGCATATCACCTCTAACACGCGTATCACCCCTGACCCACGTATCACCTCTGACACGCGTATCACCTCTGACACGCCTATCACCTCTGACCCGCGTATCACCTCTGACTCGCGTATTACCTCTGACGTATACGCCATTTCTGATACACGTGTTACCAACAGCCGTACGACCTTTAAATTGCGTGTATCCTTTGACACTTTCTGACATAGGTTCGTCATTACTGAGCTAGAATATTTTCTGTATATCGTTTTATATAATAACGAAGAAAATGATACAAATTTGGTTTTCACTCAGTGGGATTCTTGTTATTATTGGCACATTCAGGAGTTTCAAATTTTCGATTGACACTGCGAAACGAATGATGGTAGACGGTTATTATCATAAAGATATTTTCAGAAATATTTAGACTGATTTATTGAAGTTAAAATTTGGATACGTGCCAACATCAACAGCGTTTGAAAGATTGGCGACTTGGAATAGAAAAATTGATTGACATTCTTAGATGAATACGGATGGGAAGGAAAAGAGACGCCATAAATCAAGGGGAGATTTGGAGCTGAGAAAAAAATAGAGCACACAATGCCAGTAGCAGAGTATACGTCAGATCGGCTTTCATGTTTACTACACTGCGCTGTGCAAAAGAAGGGCAAAGAAAGTAACTTAAAATGGAAACTGAAGAGGTTCAACAACGTCTAGTCATTAGTATGGTTTTTTGTTATTCCCTTGAAGAAAAGTGAAAGTTTTTCATTGATTGCTTTAGATTGACATGTTTAAAATGTTCAAAAGCCTTCGATTAATTAGAAAATTAACATTATTGGTACTCTAGATCAAATATGCCTAATCATGATTAATATTTCAAGGGTAATTTTCATCATTATTCTACAAACTTGAATAAATTAACAAATAATAAATATAAATACTTTTTAAAATGACATATGAATAAATTTTGTAATTGAGCTCGTAGGTAACTGAAAAGTCAAATCTATAACTGACTGAAATTATGAATTTGATATAAATTAATGAACATATTAAAACAATGGCTAATGAAAACAATTTATATGTGTATTAGATCGAATACACACGACGGTGAAACTTCACCTTTTTCGATGCTGAATACAATAATTGCATTCAGCATTACAAGAAAGTGTTGGTCAAATTAGATAAAATGTGCAGTTTTTGGAAAAAATTGACTATCCAATTTCAGATTTTTTCTAAAAAATTTCTATCTCGAGGTACGGGGGTTTTTCAGAAAATTGCTCAAAACCTTTTGATCGAATATCTCCAAAAGTATAATTATATGTTATCCATTACTTCATAATGTTCTAAAATGAAGAGCTCTAGAAAATTATAACATGAAAAGCTCTAGAATGTCTTAAAATAAAAACCTGGAAGTTACGAAATTGTTCTCGTGTTGAGACGTCACTATTTCTTCACATATACCTCCATTTGAGGAACATACCTTGTGTTTTAATGGTAACTGAACATAAAAATTCAGTGCTTCAGATAGGCTTGCCACCTCTCCAGGTTTAACCCAGAGTCTCCTGCTTTCAGTGAGTTATCTCCGAGTTTAATTAGTATTTCTTCGGATCGTGTAAGTAAAATTGAACATGTACAATATTATATGGGAAATTTCACGTATAGGCACATAATTTTTGCATTCTAAACGTTCTTCAAGCTGGTAAGAAAATTTGATTCGTCTAGTTTTCGAGATATCACATTGAACTTTTTTTTTAATACGGCCTGCATTTTTCATTCCAAATTTTGAAAAAACTATTTTTTCTGATTTCAACGATGTATCACATGTCCATATTCGTTTGTATTTAAATGGTGAAAAAGCTAGTATTCAATTTTTTGGCACTTTTTTCATTTTATCATAGGTTCAATCATAGAGCACAGAGAAATAATTGCTTATAAAAGCCTATGAATGTAATACATGTGTCTTGTATAAGTAAGTAAGTTTAAACCAATATGGTAGCGTTTTCCAATGGTGAAAAATTAGATTTATTTTTTGTTATGCAAAAGCATTTCGAAGTGCTGAAAGAGCTTTTCAAATATATCAAAATTCGTACTCCGAGAGGCGCTTACCGAATAGAATAATTTTTACAAGGTTAGAGCGAAATTTGCTACTATACGGTTCATTTAATGATCCTTCAGAATGATGAACAACTGTAACGGCAGAGAATGGGAAAACTGAAGCAAATGCATTAGGTATGTATCATCAACTTTGAATTTTGGCAAAAGTAATTTTAAAAAATAAGGAAGTTTGAAGATTTATTACATGACTTGATTTTAATTAAATGTTAAAAAGTTTGAATGTTTAAAAACCAAATAAATAGTTTCTTTCATTACAAGCTGCAACAGTTTGTTTATGTCATTCAAATAGGCAATTGTTTTATTGATAGTCTAAGCCATCTCTGATGTTCTCATTTTTTTTTAAACTCAATACAACTTAAATTTTATCTTTTTATCATTGAAACGCAAACAAATATGAACATGTGATACATCGTTAAAATCAGAAAAAAAAGTTCTTTCGAGAAAAGGAATGAAAAAAACAGGTCCGTATTTAAAAAAAGTAACTTGATGGTAATATCTCAAAAACTAGAAGAGCCAAACTTCCTTGAATAATACCACTAATTTTTTGTAAAAATTATACTTTCCGAGATATTCGATCAAATAATTTGAAGCAATTTTTCAAAAAATCTCCGTAGCTCGAGATAGAATTTTTATTTTTCTAATATAAAACTAGATTTTCAATGTCCTTCAAAAACTGCACATTTTGTCTAATTTGACCAACCTTGTAGTTCTTATAATTACCGAGATAGCAATAGTGGCCCATGACAATTAGGACACCCTGTATATATATTTATTTGAATTATTGTTGCCTGTGAACTGTATCACCTCTGACCCGCGTATCAAAAGCGCAAATCGTTGACTGGCATATATGCGGGGACGCATAATTTCGAAAGCTGTAATAGTTATTTATGTACCAAGTGCGTTATATAGATCCTAACGCCTGAAGGGTAACATTCGGCCCTAAGGCCTTTGGCCCGAGGAATGAATGTTGCCCGATGGGCGTTAGGATCTAGTAACACACGTGGTGCATACAAGATTTTATTTCTCACGATAAAATTATTTTATTATAATGAAAAATCGATTTTGAAATCGGTTAATTGCTCCTATACTTTCCATTTTCCTTCTCATAATAGACATGTCATTTGTTGATAATTTGACGTTTGTGAATATTTTTGTCATCATATTCAGTGAATGTCATTGCGGCTTTCTTTTTGTAGTCTTGTAGAAATAATGGAAATGAAAATGAATTTACCCAAGAATATCATAGAAAATGCAGCCAGAGCAGCGAAAAATTCATTGCTGGAGAAATCCAGAGTCGCATACGACAAGGATTATGAAGTATTTAATCAATGGAAGTTGCTTCATTTCTCCTTGTACAATTAGTGGGCGTTATGATCCATTATGCCCGCTCATAACGCCCTAGGGCATAATGAGTGTATTTATAGCAACCGTATCTAAGGTGAAATCAACAAATAATATACAAGTGGAAAATAAAATAACATTTGAAAGCGGGAGTCGCGCGAAGGAGGGACAGCATTTTGAACTTGTTTGTTAACGCGAGGCTATAGCAACAACACCGAGAATTAAGGACCAGGGACTCTGACGTCAGAGCCTCGTGACGTAGGCATAGCGAGGTACATGCAAATTCAGCTTCCACCGGTTAACCTTACTTTTTCAGTGTTTGTTTACTTCCGTACAGGAGCGACTTGGGTTTTTCTCTCTTGTTTTTTTGTGATTTGTTGTAACAAGATTAATTAGTGTGCTATTTTTGTGTAGTGGTAGTGGTGTGTCACCGAAACAGAATATTTAAAATGCAATATAGCTGCTGTGTACCGGGATGCCGCGGTAACTATAAAAATGGACCTTTTCCGTTTTCCAACGGATGAAGTGATGTCTGATAAATAGGTGGCAGCTATTCACAAAATGTTTCTCCATCGAAGTTCTCAAGGGTCTGTGAAGGAAAATATAATCACTTGTTCTACTGCAACGGTTTCCAAAACCGGCGAGTACCTACTTATACAACTGTTCGTTTAAAATTTCCTAGACTAAAACACGATGCTGTGCCCACCAAACTCCCAACTTGTCCTTCTTATTTATCAAAAACAATTAAATTTCGCTTGAGTCGTGATGAAAAACTCCGCGAATTAGAAAATAAAAGTTTTGCGAATGTAATTAGAAATAGTAAAATCGAATTTGAAGCTTGTGAAAAAAGATCTTCATATTATGATTTTGAACATTTTCTTAATGTTTTAAACTCATTTCAACTGCCTAAAGGTTGGTTCAAAATAAATGATACTAATAAGGTCACATTATTCAGAATGAAATATTCTCCTGGGCCTGTAATGACTGTACTCTGTAATAATAAGCTCCGATTTAAAAGTCGAAACATTTTTATATGAATGCGAAATACAAATACTGCGAAACGACCTTAAACCTGATTCGAAGACTACCTTTACTTCCCATAATATAAGAGAAATCAAAGATTTGTTGTATAATATCGACAAAAACGCTGAAAAACTTGTTCCTGAGAAAAGCGATGAAATTGAAAAAGTTTTAAAACATATTTCCAGCTTATTAGATTCATTGGCGTTGAATATGTTAGATGTTGAGGACAGTTTCCAAAATAATTCATCTTTAGCTGGAGCTTTAGCTTTTTTATCTGAGCAACTCAATTTACGTACATCGAACAAGGCGAGATATCGGTATTCGAATAACACTTTATTCCAAAGACGTTATCGTACGAATACTTTTATATGCATATATAATATTTAACAAAATTTTAGATGCTTTCGAGGAAACTTTTTTAACAGTTCATAATAAACGGGCATTTGTTACCTACTCAATATATTTTGAAATTTCTCTCAGAAAACGACCATCTACATAATGATAGCAAATGTAATATTCATACAATTCATGAGATTGCAAAAATTGTGATTACCTGTACAGTAAATATATTCGTTAAAAATTATTGTGGAAAATCAAACGACCGATTAGCGTCATGCAAAATTCGCAAATTGAAGACTTTGATTCAATAAGTTTTGGTAGTAATGGTGTTTGCTTTGAAATTTCGTTTTTCCATAAAAAAATCGAATGGGGTAAAAAGAAGGGCTCAGTTGACGACTGGTACTCTCTTTAAACCGGAAGCCCTTCAAAAATTTCAAAAAACCTAATACTTTTGCGGTTCGCGTTATCCAACGCACAACGATGTGACTTCGGGTCTGCCTGCCTGTTGTGACGTCACTCGGCAGCCTCCAGTCCTTAGATCTCGGTGTTGTTGGCTATAGACTGCCTACTTTTTTACAATAGGCCAGTCAGTTTAGATAAACAATTGACAATAATTCCAAAAGTTTTCAAATTTTAATGTAGGGTCGGGAAAGAGATAAAAACAAACTATGAAATTTTGTAACCTTTTCCGAAGTCCGGAGCATTGTTAAATATCATTACAATATCAATGAATTTTGCCTTATGCTTGTGAAGAAAATTCCAAAAGTTCTGCAAACTTGGAGTAGTATTAAATATATTATTTCATATCATGTTTCAAATTTGCAACCAATTTGAGGATACGGAAATTTTTTTCAATTCAAAATTAACGTTTTTCTTTGATAAACAGTTGTATGAATTTGCAACATTTTACGTTGACCGGAAAATGTTTATTTATAATTTTTTTATTTTGTGGTCATTTTTTCGGGCAAGATGGTCTCGAAATAATTACTAAAGTTTTGAAACTTGGTTGCAAATTTAGAAAATATCTATTCTGATGCATTTGCAAATTTGCAACCTTGTACGCGGTCCGAAACTTTCTGCAATTTGCAAAAATATGATTTTTGGATTTTTATATTTTTGCAAATTGCATAATGTTTCGGACCGCGTACAAGGTTGCAAATTTGCAAATGCATCAGAATAGATGTTTTCTAAATTTGCAACCAAGTGTCAAAACTTTTGTAATCATTTCGAGACCATCTTGCTCGAAAAAATTACCAAGAATTAAAAAAATTATAAATAAATATGTTCCGGTCAACGCAAAAGGTTGCAGAACTTTTGAAATTTTTTTAGGTCAGTTTATCAAAGAAAAACGGTAATTTTGAATAAAAAAATGTTCCGTACCCTTAAATTGGTTGCAAATTTGATACCTGACATGAAATAATATATTCAATACTACTCCAGGTTTGCAGAAGATTTGTTCCTTTCTCTATGTTGCATTCACTTGAGCAAAATTCAAAAACTTTTTGACTTATTGTTAAATTTTCAATGTCTAAACTGACTGGCCTACAATCACAGTATTCACTTGAGCGTCGACAGTGAATACAAAAGGGTACATTTATGATAGTTTCCTTCAAATTTACATATTAACTTTATAAAATGAGTTGGAAAAATTAAAAAGTACTGACTGACGCCGATCTTGAAACGTACTGGGCTCAGTTTAAGGAAGATGACGAAAAGGAAGATTTAAATTTTGACCCAGAAAGTGGTTCAGATAGTGAAGTCCAGATCTTTGAAGAAAAAAACCATCTGATAGCAGTAAATGAATCGGGTAGTGATAATGATATTGAAGAAAACTCGAATTCACTAGTAAATATGTCAATAAGCGGTTCAACAGAATGTACTTCTGGTAATTATTTTCTTCTTATTTTTTTTCAATATAGGTATGACTTTTGATCATTTTTAGAACAGCCAAAGAAAACAAAAAACTAAGAACAGTAATCCCGAGGCAATACATCAGGAGAGAAAATATGACCAAAAAAACGTTCATTCTGTAACGAAAATTCTGGATGTTCTAACCAAGTGGAAAATATTGAAGCAGTGAATTGTTTTGAGTTGTTTTTCGATAATTCTCTTTTGACGAAAATCGCAGAACAAGTCGATTTATTCTATAGACAAAATCGGGATAAGCCGGCAACTAATCATGTAAAAAAATGGA
>JARQZK010002337.1:50000-110000 GCA_030704885.1 Cynegetis impunctata | reverse complement strand
TATATATATATATATATATATATATATATAATATATATATATATATATATATATATATATATATATATATATATATATATATATATATATATATATATATATATATATATATATATATATATATATATATATATATATATATATATATATATATATATATATATATATATATATATATATATATATATTCACTATATATTAATGTGGTTAACTGTTTCAGTTATAGAAACACGAAGTTTACATCTTTGGATACAGGTTTCATTTGCCTAATTCTTCTACTCAAGTTTTTCCTTAAATAAAATTTTCCAAACGTTTCGGAGGCGAATATACTTCATCACTATGTAGCTAAACCCACCCAAAAGGAAAGAGAATTACGGAAAATGATTTATTCGAAATTAGTGAAAAGAGTAAATGATAGGCAGAACATAAAACAACTGAATCAGTGTTGGTAACTTTCAATTTCAAAACCAACAAGATAAATATGAAGAAGAAACCCACACGGTACCAGCGACGAATATCTCAGAGTAACATTGACACAGTGAAAATTATGAAACTAAGGTAGATATTATTAGAAATAATTGTAATGTGTTCGAAAAATATTAATGTCTTGTTCTTGTTCTGTATTATTCCTCCACTGATGAAGAAGTTTCACTTCAAAAACGTTGAGGAAAATTTTGAATTAAATTATTAATCAAACAAAACTTGTAAGAAATGAAATAATCTATGTATGTATATATATATATATATATATATATATATATATATATATATATATATATATATATATACATCAACAAAAAAGTCGATTTATGCCGACTCAGTTATATCCAAAATTACCTCGTTTAGCCGGTAGAGGGCGACAAAAATATTGGTTTTTCCTAAATTACGTAAAAACCTGCTAATTGATTTTGTCGAGTAACTGGATGTGTTTGGAAGCTATTTTGTCTCATGAGCTCTTTTGCTGGATGAGTGGTTTTTTCAGAAAAAAAAAATTCACAATTACTTGCATACATCAATTTTAATATTAACAGTACTTATTAATGAAACAAAGTTGAAAGTATGTATTAAAATTATTAAAGAAACTTAATATACCGAAATATTAAGCAGGTTTTCGCGTAATTTAGAAAAAACAATATTTTCTAAAATTTTTGACTCCCTCTACCGGCTAAACGAGACAATTTTGGATATGTCGGCTTAGATCGACCTACGTTGACATGTCGTTCGTCAAATGTTATACACGAATTTTCCGTACATCAGATATATATATATATATATATATATATATATATATATATATATATATATATATATATATATATATATATATATATAGATATATATATATATATATATTTATATATATATATATATATATATATATATATATATATATATAATATATATATATATATATATAAATATATATATATATATATATATATATATATATATATATATATATATATATATATATATATATATATATATATATAAAATAAAATTCTCGTGTCACGGTGTTGGAAGTTAAACTCCTGCGAAATGGCTGGACCGATTCTCTTGAAATTTTGTGTGCATATTTTTCAGACAAAATTTTCTGTTTATATTTTTTCATGATACAGCATTCAAAAATACATACAATCCTAAATTTTCACCCCTCTACGATCAACCCCTATTTTCATTTGTTGATTATAAACTTCAATTTTTTTGGCAAGATTTTTATTTTAATTTTCTCTTGACTTAGAATAAAAATTCCATCGCGAATTAAATTTTTTTTTAAATTTTATCCACAGATCCACAATAGGGATCAACAATAGATAACTATCCAGATAGATAAATATATAGTTAGAAAGGAAGAGATACATCGGCAGATAGATGGATAGATAGAAAGATAGATTGATAAAAATAATGTATATGACAGAACAACGTTTGCCGGGTCAGATAGATTGATAGATATGTAGATAGATAGATAGAATGATAGATACATAATTGGATAGACAGAAAGGTGAATAACCATCTAGATAGATAGAATGATAGATACATAATTAGATAGAGAGAAAGAAGAAACGATCCAGAAGGAAATAATCGTCGATGGGACGAATACAAGCATAGCAAGAAAGTCCTTCAAACTAGTATCAAGAGAGCTAAACGTGATTGCTGAAAAGCTTCATGTGATAGTGTTGACTGTGATATCTGAGGAGATGGCTACAAGATAGCCATGAAACTCTTGAGTGGCTACCCCCTAGACTGCAAATGCCGTTGGAAACCATGGAAAAGGTGGTTAACCACCTCTTTCCGGTCCATCAACATGTGAATTTTATCTGTGATAAAAGTGTGATATTTCCAAATTTTAGTTTACAAGAACTAGCCGCGGCATGCGCGAAGTTGAAGCCACATAAGGCTCCTGGCCCAAAAAATATTCCGGCTGTGATACTGAAAGAGGTTGCACTAAGCCAGCCCGAGTACGTGCTGTCAGTATATAATAAGCTTGCGTACAGTGCACATTTTCCAGTCGACTGGAAGCGCGCCAGGCTAGTGCTATTGAAGAAATGCAGCAAGCCTTTAGATACTCCTGCTGCATACCGGCCAATATGTCTAATGGACGTGGAGGGCAAACTATTCAAGCACTTAATATTAATTCGTCTAAAGGTTGAAATAGCACGTACGGGAGATTTATCAGAGCACCTGTATGAATTCCGAACAGGACGACAAACAGTAGATGCCATTAATGAGATTGTTGGACTCGCCCGAGCTGCAGGGCAGGGTACTCCAGCCAAAACCGGAGACTGTGCGCCGCTATAACTCTTGATGTCAGAAATGCGTTTAATACTGCATCCTAGCAGAAGATTCTTGATGAACTAAGACGAATATAGATGATAGCCTCATAAGCATCATAGCTGCGTATCTATCTGGAAGACAAATTATTCTGGAGGCAGAAGGTGCTTCAAAGGCGAGGAGCGTTAATAGTGGCGTTCCACAAGAATCAGTATTAGAACAAAAGTTGTGGAACATACTTTACGATTGGCTACTCAGATTAGAACAACCCCAAGGTGTAAGACCCATAGGTTTCGCGGATGACATAGCCCTAGTGGTGGTATCCAAAGGAGAAGCAATGCTAATGAGTCAGGCAAATGTCGCACTCCAGCGTATTTTCACCTGGATGGAAGAGAAAGGTCTCCAATTAGCTCCTGAAAAAAATGAGGCTGTGCTCTTGACAACTAAGAGAAAAATAAGTGCTATAAGCTTCAATGTTCAGGGTACTTCAGTGGTTCCAGTTGGCTCCATAAAATATCTGGGTGTTTGGCTAGATACTAAGCTTACTTTTGCCACACAAGTATCTAAGAGTGTTCAGCTGCCCAAACTGGAACGTAGTTCGACAAGAATATTTCGATAAAACTGGTCACATTTTTAAGACACCCTAATGAATGACCTCTTGGCATCTGAAGAAACATGGAATAGAGCATATAATGTAGTTCGAGCAATAATCGAGAATAAAGGAAGATACGAGATTTAGAGGCAAATATAAGACCGCCCTTCCACCGAAGTGATGCGTAAGCAGTTCCCAGTGGAAGAGAGCTAAGGGGAGAGGTTTTAGTTAGTAGCTAACTAACGAAAGGATGTACTCTAACACTACCCATTTTAGCACAGAATGGGTGCCTATAAAAGGTTTCCCCTCACACAAAAAAATTTGATAGAAAGATAGATGTAGATAGATAGATACATAGATAGAAAGATAGATAACTATCTAGATAGAAAGATATAGATACATCGGCAGATAGATAGATATATATATATATATATATACATATATATATATATATATATATATATATATATATATATATATATATATATATATATATATATACTATAGTGACGAATCTCTGCTGCTCACGAGTTTTTATAGTTTTATTGTCCTTTTCGTCACTTTCTCCCCAGACGATAGCAATAACATGGATCGTTCCGAAATAAATCGAGCTTGGAGAAACTTGGGACGTATGTTTGTATGAAAATATTTCTCATAACACACGGATATCTTCACCAACAACAGTTTCTTTAGTTGGTGAACTATTTCAATCTAATGAGTGAATTGAGAACGTAAAATCCCTCTACATGATCATTGGCGTGCTGTTCAATAAAAAAAAATCCTGAATATTAATAAAAAAATAAGAATTTCTTCAACTGAAAATCTTCAAGAAAATAAGTGTGGGGTAATATAAAGTTTTTCTGGATTCAAATAATTATTCAAATAGCTCATTATCATTAATATTGATAAAAAAACACATGTTTCATTTTAACGGTTATTATATGACTGCATAACGCGGCGTTTCACCACATGGTAGCTTCTTCGGAGAGAATGAAATCTTGGTATCTTAGTTTTATATAAAATTGTTAGTACCCAGGGAAAAACGATTACAACAAGAAATTAAATTAGGGTGAAGGGTAGGTAATCCTTCCAGAAAACTTGCTCAAACTACATCCGGTATTTAACATATTTAGGAGTGGAGAATGATTTACGTCAATTTGTTCATTCAGTAACAGATCTTCTTATACGTGTTAATTTCCAGGACTTCCTAAACGTTCAATTTCAATCCTCTATTATCTCTATGTAAGGAAATTTTCATTGAATGAATGATTCAAATGATTGGCATTATTGGAATCCCTCTTATTATTTACGAAGCAGCGCTCATGTTTATAATTCTTTTTCCGCAATTTCTGTGTGTTCTACCTATATACATTTTGTTGCAATCACCACATGATAATTTGTAGACACCCGATTGTGACAGGTTATCCGTTTTTGATTTTGCTTAAAGCAATAAAACTGCCTTGAGCTCCTTTTTGCAGGCTACTGCATTTTGAGTTAATTTTTAGTATTTCGTTTTTGTTCAAGAAAATTGTATAAATGTATACTGCAAAAGAATTAATTTATTATCATATTATATAGCGCTATATTCCATTATCCAAAAGTTTGTTCAGACCATGGGAAGCTTGGTCGCCGAGGTACTATGTATATATATGTATATATATATATATATATATATATATATATATATATATATATATATATATATATATATATATATATATATATATATATATATATATATATATATATACATATATATATTTTTATATATATGTATATATATATATATATATATACATATATATATATGTTACAGTCAATTTGTGAAAAGACGCCGTATATATACCGCGCGGACCGTTTATATACAGACTGCCCATATCAGACCGTTTATATAAAATATATTTCTTTCATAAATCGACTAGTCATTATATAAACAGCGTCAGCCGTATTATATTGCGTACTTAACTTTAGGCAGTTTGTGGGACAATTCAATATTTACATCTACAAACAGGACCGTAATAGAATTTTGAACTATACCCAAATATTTATTAATTTATGGCAAATAAAATAATTATTTCGATGTTCAAAACTCTATTAATTTAAAAACATTAAAACCTTAAAAAAACAAAAAACATCAAAACATTTAAAAAACATTAGAAATTATTTGTTATGGCAACTTAGGCTACTGTGGCATTTTGAAACATTATTTTTTTTACATAAGCATTTATTTGATGCACATTTGTTGCTTTTACAATGGCATCTTCGAAAACCTTGCCCATGCCCAATTGACTCCAATTTTGCCGCAGTTCGAAGGGTCAGTATGTTGTCGGAGCAAGTGTTTAATTCCATAAGATTAATTTGGCAGGTACTAAATTCTGCCCTGGAATATAATTTTGAAAGAATGCCGTTTTTCGTGGCTTATCTGAAAAAGCCCTCTTTGGTTACTTCTTTGACTATTCCTAAGATAGATCTAGGATCCCTCGCCCTCTATCCACCTCTGGAACCGGGATTCTTACTGTATCACCTATGTCCACATGTGGATGTGAAGAATCACTTATATGCTTCATGTGTTTTGCTTGTTGTTTCAGCGCCCCTTTGACATTTTTTCTAATTTTATTGATATCCTCACCCTTCATACATATACTGCAGAGTGGGTAATCGGATGCTTGGTTTACAGTACATGTTAAGTGTATGTAATTTTCGCAAGATTTGCACAGTTTGACATCGCCGCCATCCCTTTCACCATGACCCGTTTCCGAAAGTACATCTTTCAGTATGTTGAAAATTTCATTTTCATGAACATAATAAATTATGTCAGTAAAATTACCGTTTATAGGGAATATTAATTTTTCTACCCCCTGCACTGATATTATATCATAATGTCGTAATAGCCAATGCACGTGAGGATCCCTTTTAATAACATTTTTTGAAAATTTCACTTCTTCTATTAATTTATTGTACTTTTCAAGCTTCGACAATTTTTACCGAGATTACTTTTCCTTTTATAAAATTCTTCATAAAATCTGAAAAACCATTATCATTGTTATATTTTACTATTTAAATGTAATAAATGCTGATCTGTATAGCTCAGATTTGAATTTTAATTTAGAGGTTATGTTTGAAAGAATACCTAAATAATACGAATTTTCATATGAATGTGTTAAATAAACCACTTATGTATTGATTAATAATGTACTTTTACCTTTTAATTTTGTCTTCGTCCATTGTTAGTAAACGTTTAATGATAATAACTACAACTATAAAATCACCTGGCGGTTGAAAACAATAAACAAAATAAACTGACTAACTCTTTACGCGCGTTTTATATAATGACTATTCTGTTTATAATTTGTGCTTTATTTCATATATAGCGGAGCAGTTCAGGCAATATATATACCGGCTAGACAGTTTATATAATGCCCAATTTCATATATTGACTGTAACATATATATATATATATATATATATATATATATATATATATATATATATATAATATATATATATATATATATATATATATATATATATATATATATATATATATATATATATATATATATATATATATATATATATATATATATATATATATATATATATATATATATATATATAAATATAATAGATTTATTCGCAACAGGTTTACACCCCACTACAGAGAACAATAAACAAAGAAATACAAATACAAATATATGCTAAATAGACTCTTTTGCTAACATATGAGGAAATTATTAGAATTCTATCAAGTAAATAAGTGCCATGAGCAAATAATATAAAATTCACAATATCATGTACACAACAGAAAACAATTTTAAAAAATCATCATGATACCTCAGTGTTCTGTTCTAAATGGCATGTTAAAATCACTGATAGCCCGTCAAAATATATCACATCGAATAAAGTATAAACTTTAAAATAAAACACACTTGGCTTATGTCTCACTATAGAAAAATATTTAGATACTGTATTTAGCAGCAACGAATAGTCGACATGTTTCGAGTTATGAACTCATTATCAAGACTGACTACAGGAGAGTACTACATCTTATTTTATAAAACAGACAAAAGGTGATACCTGTAAATAAATAAATTGGTTCGTTTACAAGGGGCAATTGACTTTTATGGGCGGAACTTATTTCGAGAATTTCAAGAAGGTCAAGGCGCTTTCCTTTGTTACCTGAATGTAACAATTGGGTTTTGTTGAAATCCAGGAAATGATTAAATTTTATACAATGTTCGGAGAAGCCAGTGGTATTTTTATTTTGTGAAATTGACTTTTTATGTTCTTCAACACGAATGTTTATATTCCTTCCTGTTTGTCCAATATAGAAAGCAGGACATTCGTCGAAAAATATTCTGTAAACACTGCGACAAAAAAAAGATATATATATATATATATATATATATATATATATATATATATATATATATATATATATATATATATATATATATATATATATATATATATATATTCATATATAGTTTTCGATTTGCACTATATTTTGTTCATCATAACAGTTTTTCACCAATCAGAGTGTCTTCTTCATCATATGTATATTACATACTAACTTCAAAAACAAGAATATTGAAAGATGAAGGACGGAAATATACAATAAGAATGAGAAAAACCCTGAACTTAAATGCTAAGAGGTTAAGTTTTGGTTTTTCTCCATTCTTATTGTATATTCCCTTCCTCCGTTGTTCAATATTCTTGTTGTAATTAGTATGTTCCTACTATACATCTGAAGAAGCCATTATAATTGGCGCAACAATTGTTATATTGAACGAAATATGTTTGAGGAACGAAACTCTGAGTTTAACGATTTTCACATTAAAACAACACAATTGCACAACGCGTTTCGCTGACACTACTGCTTCTTCATGTACGAATTTCAAACTAAAACTAAAATATCTAATACAAGGTTTGTAAAGTACAATTATAAATTTTTGAAATCCGTTCTGGGATTCTTAGAACTAACTACCTTTATTCATTGAAAAGGTTAAGAAGGAGGGAGCTGTTCACATCCAATTGGTTGCTAAGCAACTTCTGGGAATTTTTATGCCAATTAATTTCTAAAGTTTCCATAAGATTTCATTTTGATCCTCTTGTTGCGAGATGTAGAATTTCGAAATCCGAATTAAAGTAATGTTTCTCTTTTATTAAATGTCCAGCATATATTGATCTTCGTTATGATTTATGTAACTTTGCCTGTGTTCAGTAATCCTTATTTTGAAATTTCTATGTGCCTTGTGGTCTTTGCAAACCTTGTATTAGATATTTTAGTTTTAGTTTGAAATTTGAATTTAGAAGAAACTGACGTTTCCGATAATGGTGGATATTTGTTTTTCTGTGTGATTTTCAGAAATAACAGTTGCAATTTTATATCTTACCTAAAGACGTGCGCTCCTGGCTCAGAAGGCAGAAAGAGATCAATGCATCTCCCGAATCTGAAAACGTTTTCGTATAATATGGCAAGTTTGATGAAACCGCACGTTGGCGGTGAAGCGAAACCGTCGACGCTCTGGAAAGTTTTGGGCAAATGCCAAGTTCCCGTGAAGTTTGTTGTCACAGATTAAAAACGTCCCTCATTTATCCTACCAGAGGCCGGCAGAAAGGAAACATTTAGTGCCTTTAAATTATCGTATCCGAACGCGGCCTTTGTTCTCCTCAGTATCTAAGTCTTCGACTGGTAAAAAATCACGCCACTTTCCATCCGCGTCGTGAAATTCAGCAACGGTTTTCCAAATATCAGATCTATTCTATCGATCATCATGTTTTCGAATATTTTGTGTATGAAACGCTTAGTGAATATTTTAAACTGTATTCTGTTCATGAAGGAGAATATCAATTCATTTAAAACGCATAGTACGGTTCATAATTATCCAACGAGAAATAGCGATTCGCTGACTATCCTTAGACAGAAAACTGCTGAATTTCAACAGAGCCATATATATCAGGAAATTAAATTGTACAGGATGGCCAGATAAGAATATAAAGTGCTGTATCTCATAAACTATTGGTCGTAGAGACTTGCGGTGGAAATTATTATAACTAAAATGGCCAATAGAAAATCTTGGAAATTATTTTCAGGTTTCTAAGATGGTCGCATGGGGGCGTAACCGCCATCTAAAATTTTTAAATTGATTTTTCTCTGAAATAAATTTTGTAAATGTATCACAAAATTATTTCCTTTCTTAAGCTAAGCTTTATTGGTGTAATTTTTATTCATCACTTTTTGACGTTTCTATTGAGATAAGGTAATGGGGGGGGTGATACGATGAATAAACATCTGTAACTCTTGAACGACTCAACGGATTTCGACAGAGTTGATATCGTTGAAAAAAGCATTAATTGTTAAATCAAAACCATTTTATCTGTGATGTGTCAAATTTTTAGTGATGCCGTTAAAGTGCGTTTTTTGATATAATAACAGAACATTGCTAGTTTCTCTGAAAAATCGAATGCAATAACCTGACTTTTTAGTCATTAAACTGTAGTGTAATGATACCAAAATATGCTAGTGAAAACCGTATCTCGATATCTTATTCCTAGCCTAAAATATCGAAGAAATAAAATTTAGTTATCATATTTTTCTAAGAAGACACCATTAGACCGATATTCATTTTCATTTATCTGTCTTTTTCCAACAATCAATTATAAAATTTCATTATTATGATTTTTAAAAAAAGTCTTCTTAGTGGAAAAAAATTCAAACTAAAAACATATAGGAGCATAATAATCAATTTAATAACATGCAAGTGCAAGGTAGTCAGAATACATATGCCTTAAATCAACTTGTCAACAATAATACTTATAGTGGCAGTGTAATGAGTTTTTGTGGCACACACAAGTAGGTAAGGATTCAAGACGATTGAAATTCCTTTTATAGGCGATGAAGCTGTTGATATCATTGCGGTATATTTTGAATATCTTCAAAATGCTGCATTGGCCCAAAGAGTATAGAGCTCTCTATCCAAATCGGCGTTTACGCCATGCGAGAATTTTTCCGCGTTTAGTGCGTAATTTGCGTAACACTGGCACCTTTCGACCTTAAATATTCCAGATAAAAATTCTCTATATTCCCCAAATATGCCCAACCAATTTTCGCATGGCGTGAACGCCGATTTGGTTATCGAGCTCTGTATACTATTTGTGTAAATTACCCATTTTGAAGATATACAAAATATAACGCAAGAATATCAAAAGATTCTCATCATTTTTGAACGCATTTCAGTAGTTTTCAGTCCTTGTGTGTGCCAAAAAAACTCATGACACTGCCAGTATAGGCATAGTTTTAATATTTTTTGATAAGTTTATTGTAGGCATTTGTTTTTCCTCCCTGGCCTACTCTTAATATTCTGACTGCGGTTCTTTTTGAGATATGCTTGAAAAACTGACTCAACAGCTTCACAAAGGGCGATAGCTTCCTTTGAACTTTTGGATAAATGTAAATTCGGTTAGATGGACATAAAATCACATCTAGTTACTGTAGTTTACGTTCGACAGGTTTCTGGACAGCTGGTATATATATATATATATATATATATATATATATATATATATATATATATATATATATATATATATATATATATATATATATATATAGAATGTAAAAGGATAAAATCATAAGATTTATACCACCTGAACCACGATTTTTCAATATTTTTTAGTTCTTGCTGAATATCACATGAACGAATGTGGTATCTACGATTAATTTTGAAATACTTTGAAATTATCAGAATTTGGGTTGATTCTATCAAAATTTCGTCATATCCAAACTTTGGGGAAAGTAGTGGTGAGCGGTGATAAACTGGTGGTACGCGGTGCAATTATTTTCTAATTTACAGAGTTAATGAAAAAATTCGCGAAGTACGTCGTATACTGGAAAAACACGCTTTAATGACAACATTGAAGCGCGGTTTTTCAGGATGCGACGTATTTTTTCATTAAAATATATTTTTTTCAAATTTTTATTCCGATTTGCTATGAAAGCGTGGTTTTTTAAGCCATAATTCATATGCACTTTGCTCAAAAAATAGGAGCTCAGTGACGTATCTCTGTTACACAATCGTTTTTTTTTCAATTTGCACTTCTCTTTAGACGAACGTACGTCAAAAAATAGTTGGGTGAAATTCTTGAAAAATTATTTTCTAATATCATATCCAAATAAAACAGCTTGACCAAAAGGTGCAAAGATCTAAATACAACAATGTTTCAAGAATGTTTATTCAAGAGAACTATCAATTCTAAATTCTAATGTTGCATATCTAAAAAATAAATTATATGAAACCAATGTAATGATATGATTACAATAACCAGTACATACAGACATAGAATTTATTCATGTATTTCAAGCGATAAGGCAAACACTTTACCTTTTCCCCGCTGTCAGATGGTAGATAGAACACAAGAACGGTGAGAAAGGAAATACCCATGCAGGGGATGATCAAGTTGACGGTGTAGAAAAGGGTCTTACGCCGCATCGTAATGTTGAATGTTATATCCAGATATGGCTCGTCACAGCACGTATAGAATTTCTCGTTCCTAGGGATTAAAAATGAAGTAATGGAAATATTTCCGTTCAAGCAAAATTTACCTAGACATAAAATTTAGTTCAAAATGGCGAATACGTCGGGTAAAAGCATCGATATATTTTCCAGAACGTTATATTTATTTCGGATCAAAAACCACTTTACTGCAGAACACATTTAAAAGCTATAATGTTACATATTCACAAATTTCGAGGTGATGGAAAAAGCAACACTTGATGATATTCAACTGGAAGTAAATATTGAAAAGAAAATTTACTACATAAAGTGAATAACGACCATTCTTTAATAATTCAGAAAATTAAACTCAGTACAGCTTATTTGACTCGAAATGAATTGAAAAATTTCTAATTGTTCCCCTATACAAATCGTAACCTAGGTACTATCTGGATAACAACCTAGAGCGCCCTCCACCAAGGATATTGGAAACCAACATTTCACCTCTTCGAAAATGTAGAATACCGTCCTGAGAATACATAACTACCTGACATGAAATATCTACTCTGCAACTGTGGCGTATGTAGTTCCAAATCACTCTAATATAGCGTTTTCGAAAACTCTGGACATACTCACGAGAGTGCGCTCCTGAAGTACTTGTTTCGATTTACGCAAATATTCATTATCAAATTATGAAAAATATACAAGTTGCTTATGGTCAATTTAATATACTGCATGAAGTGAACAAGAAAAATTTATCAATTATTCAACAAATTTTCAGACAACTTCCCAAGGGAGCTGATTATATGTATTCCCCGACGAAAACTCTGCATTCACAAACCAACAATGAATTATAGAAATCGTTACTTTATGTAGTAGGTATATTGAATTCAGCATGGTCAACTTATATATTTTTCATGATTTGAAAAAGAAAATTTTTTAAATATTTGAAGGAAATCCATGAAAAATTTTCATAAAATTGTCAAATGTGGACTGAACATACAGAATAGTATATTGTATAACGGGCATGGAATGACATGCATTTCCTACGAGTATGACGTTTGCAAATCATACGAGTAGTAAATAGTCATTCCATGCGAGTTTTACACTATACTTTTTCTACGAATGTTACTGTTACATTAAATGATATAAGTAATATTTTTCGTTTTAAGATTTAAAAAACTGTCAATCTTGGGTTCCACACAAAAAACTCTGTAGTTCACTCACCATGGTAATAAAAGCACAATGAAAATGGGTATAAAATAGACCTGTGTCGATCGATCATTTGTCGAGACCCGGGTCGATCATGACCCATTCGTATGGTGATCAGGTTAAAAAGATTCGAACGTTTCGATCATTTGGGTCGCAGATCGCAGTTCCTTTGTAACGAATGACGAATGCTGAACCGGTGAACCGGGTAGAATATATATTAATAAGATAACCTACATGAGTGAAGAACAACATAAAAATGTTAAAAAAGGAAATAACTAATAGTTTTTAATATCAAAAATGATAATTTACTCCAAATTGTGATTAAGAAATAAAATTTGAGAGGCTCTTTTCGGTTTTAAAGAGCTTCTTTTATTATAGATAGACGCTTCATTAATGTATATACCTAAATGTGGATAGAGGAGACGACGATAATATTAACTAAGTTCACTAAAACACGCAAGCAAAACCTGAATATAAAATCACGTGTCGCGGGTTATACCTATATATGTCACTGATTCGATCTCAAACTGCAGTCGATCTCGATCACGACGCGATCGAGTTCGCGACCCAAAAGACAGAGAGATCGACAGTATATATCAGCATGTCACTGATTCGATCTCAAACTGAATTCGATCTCGATCAAGACGCGATCGATCGAGTTCGCGACCCAAAAGACTGAGAGATCGACAGGTCGCGACTCTTCTACGCGAGCGTTCCTGAAAAAATTGGTTTCTTTTGGATTACGTGTCAAAATTCAAAACAACACGAGAAAGAGTGCAATGAATGAAAGCATGTAAACGATTGTATCAGCAAGCAATCAGTTATATACTGTTGTATAAAAACATGCAATTTGGTTAGTCTTGTCAAGTAAATCGGGATCGGGTTAAATAAGATCGGGTCTTTCAGAAATTCGTGATTCCATCACTCGTGTATAGGTTGCGATCGAATCAAAAAGATGCGATCAATCCCGATCGACACAGGTCTAGTATAAAACAATGCACTATGTTCCGCAATTAATTTTGAACATAAAATGATGGTTTTTATTGACATTCGTAGAAAAAAATAATTTCATCATTTAACTTACATAGACACGTGCAAAACTTAGCCAATTTGTAATTTATTCGTTATAGATTTCAAATCAAAATCCAGAAAAAACCAAAACTATCAAAAACTAAATTTTATATTCCCAATGAGAAATAATGATGGATCTTCTATTTCTATGACATCCTCGAATAGTAATGGAATAAAAAAATGAAATTCTGTAAAACGATGTTATGAAGTTATGAATGAATAACTGTGACATCATATAAAAAACTACATCTGAGGTGTAACCTCAACAATATAACTGTCCTATATTTTACTCGCCCCGTGACCTGTGACCCTGTTTTATATTCACAGTTACGTCAGAGATTTAGTTTGGAATTTCGGAAGGCATTTCTGACACCCTTGCTCAAATTCCTTAATCCGTGGAATGAAACTCACATGACATAGTCAGAAACTAATGTTCATTATGTCCTACCTTCATTATATCTAGGACGGAAATTATATTTGAAGCCAGATATACATGAAATCTGAACTATACAAGGCAATTCAATTTGATAGCAAAATTGAAATCATCTACTTTTTCTAGGTAATTTTCTGGTGGTTCTATAGTTAACTATTTAGTGTAGGCAGATTAAGATTTCAAAGTTGTACGCATAGCCGAATTACCCCTTACTCTACCTAACTTCTGAAGAATCCGAATCAATCAATGAGAGTTTACAAAACCGATTGATTCGGATTTACATTCGATTTATTATAAAAAGAAAATACAATTTTATATACAATCTTAATATAAATGATAATTAACTAAAATATACTCAGTCAACTCACCTAAAATGAATCTCACATCTCAATCCTTTCAAACTTTTCCTGATAAATAGAAATCTCAACAAGTGATAATCATGAGTTTACCTAGCAACATTATGATATATCATAAATTTTTTTCTTAGATAAGCCACCGTAGAATTGAAATATAGAACTAATACTTGATAAAATATTACTAAAATGGATTAATAAGTTAAATCCTTATTATAAACCCTAGAGTGAGAGGAGATGTAAAAAGGATAATAGTCCTGTTATACATTTTTAGTAATATTTTATCAAGTATGTATTAGTTCTATGTTTTAATTCTATGGACGCTTATCTAAGAACAGTTTATGATATATCATAATGTTGCTAGGTGAACTCATGATTATCACTTGTTGAGATTTTTATTTATCAGAAATAGTTTGAAAGGATTGAAATGTTTAATGGATTAATGATTTTAAATTGATTTTTTTTATGTAAGTTGAATGAATGTATTTTAGTTAATTATTTAGATATTGCATATAAAATTGTATTTTCTTTTTAGAATAAATGAATTGTTAGATAAATTTCATTCAACAATCTTATGAATCAATTCAATGTCATTAATCTATTGAACATATAAATTACTTCAAACTATTTCTGGTAAACTAGTTGACTTAGTTTCAATATATCACAGTCTGAGTTTATAGCATGAAATATCATGTATAAAAATTTTCATAAACGCTTTGGATTTAATTTAGACATCACATGAAGCCGAAGCATCTATTTCTGACATATTCCACCTATTCCAAATCTACGTTGAATAATTCCAATATAATCTGATTTGATAAATCTGCTACGTCACTGCACACCAATTAGAAATTTCCATGTGTAATTAACTTCACTTATCGTAATTGGGAGAACCCACGAATTTTGATTCGAATGGTCGGGTCAACCGTCTTCAGATTCAGCAAAAGAAACTGACTACCATAACCTTGTACACTTTAGTACAGAACAAGAATTGAACTTACTTGTGAATTAAACATCGAAAATATTTAATTAGATTATATTCAGAATTATGTGGCAGAACAGTTAATACTTATTGAGTGTACCGGGTGAATTTTTTAAGTTGAATCAGTTGAATATCTCGAAAAGGGAAAGTGTTACGGAAAAATGTTTGGAAAAAAAAATTGATGATTTTGAGAAGGAAGTCCACTTATGCTAAAATATCTTGAATTTCCTTCACCATTATGAGCGGGAAAGGAGTCAACTTTGAAATTTGAAATGGAAACCCCAGTTTTTCATTACAGATTCGTATTGTGCAGCAAAACATACAAAAGTTCTGCACAAAAATTTTTTACTATTCGTCACAGATAGCTCAGTAATCGAATTTAGAATTTTTCGTCTGAACAACCTTAACGTCAGAATTTCATTTGAATGATCAATAGAACGGATAGGTTAAGGTAATTCAGACGGTAAATACAAATTAGATTACAGATCCATTTTTGAGGAATCGAAAAAAATTGTCTATATGTCGTTTTTGTAGTATTTTTGCCTTAACCCCTTAATGCATGATTTTTTTAAAATTGATTAAAAACAAGTCCTATTTAGTAATATTCATATGAAAATATATTCAAAATAAAAATGAAACATTAATTGAATATAACAGCTGACCATAGAACTTTCAGATATAGTCAGAAAATGATGAACGTAGAACGTAACGAAAATCATTTAGAGTGGAATAATTAAGACAGAATTCGAAATATCGTTTATCAGATAGGTAGTTATATCAGCAGAATTGGGTGAAATATCTCACCTGACGGCCGGTATTTCCAGGATATCCCATTCCACGGAAGTGTAGAATTCCGTTAAATCGATACCTATATCTACTACGTTTGATCCTTTCATTTCGTCCATGTGTCGAAGGTCTACCTGAAAAACGTCACTCAGATTTAAAAAAATTCTTGAGAGATCAAATCATGAAAAATATTCTAGTTGACCATGGTCAATTTGATATACTACATAAAGTGAACAAGGAAAATTCTTCAATAATTCAAAAACTCATCAATCAACTTTCCAGGCGACTTGGTTATATGTATTCCGCGACAAGAATTCTACATTCATAATCCAACAGTGAATTATAGAAAACGTCGAGTCGCCCCGACCTAAAATCTGCATACAGCTGTTTCGATCTTATTCGATATCATCAGTGCGGCTTATTTCACTCGCAGTGAATCAAAAATATTCTAATTGTTCCCCAATACAAATCACGGTCGGGACTACTATCTAGATAACAACCCAGACTGCCCTCCACCAAGGATATTGGAAACCAACAATTCACCGATAAGAACGAGAATGCAGAAACCCGTCGCAAGAATACATATTTCTGAAATGAAATTTTTACTCGGCAACACTGTTCAGTATGTGGTTCTAAAGCAAGCCACGCGAATTCTACACAGTTGCAGAGTAGACAGAATTCTGCATTTTCGATCTAAGCGATGAACTGTTGGTTTCCAATATTCTTAGTGGAGGGCTCTCTGGGTTGTTATCCAGATAAAAGTCTGACAGCGATTCGTATTGGGGAACAATAAGAAATTTGTTTATCCACTCCGAGTCGAATAAGCTGCACTGATGGGATCTAATAAGATCAAAATAGCTGTATGCAAATTTTGAGTCGGGGTGACTTGACGTTTTCTAAAATTCATCTTTGGATTTTTAATGTAGAGTTCGCGTAGCGAAATACATATAACCTGCTCCCTTGCAAAGTTGTTCGATAATTTCTTTACATATTGAAGAATTTTTCATGTTCACTCTATGTAGTATATTTTTGAAAGAATCTAAACATATATACATGAATATATATATATATATATATATATATATATATATATATATATATATATATATATATATATATATATATATATATATATATATATATATATATATATATATATATATATATATATATATATATATTATATATATATATTATATATATATATATATATATATATATATATATATATATATATATATATATATATATATATATTATATATTTTATATATATATATATATATATAATATATATATAAATATATATATATATATATATATATATATATATATATATATATATATATATATATATATATATATATAACTATTAGTCAACTCCGAGTAGCCACAAAGGATTGTATGGTTAGACATGAAGGTCATCATTAGAAAGTTATTGCCGAGACCTATCATACGGTGTATATATCATAACGCAGCTCCAAGGGGCCACACAGGATTGTTGTACTAGATCTGAGGCTCATTATTAGAAAATTATTGCCGAGACCTATCTTACGGTGTATATACCATCAGGCAGCTCCAAGGAGCCACACAGGATTGTGGGGCTAGATATGAGGCTCATCATTAGGAAGTTATTGCCGAGATCTATGCTACGGTGTATATACCATCGGGCAGCTCCAAAGAGCTACACAGTATTCTAAGGCTAGATTTGAGGCTCATCAATAGAAAGGCATCAGGCATCATCAGGCAACTCCAAGGAGCCACACAGGATTGTGAAGCTAAATATGAAGCTCATCATTAGAAAGTTATTGCCGAGACCTATCTTACAGCGTATTTACCATCAGGCAGCGCCAAGGAGCCACACAGAATTGAAGGTCTAGAGATGAGGCTCATCATCAGAAAGTTATTGCCGAGGCCTATCATACGGTTCATATACCATCTCGCAGATCCTGAGAGTCACACAGGAATGTGGGACTAGATATGACGCTCATCATTGGAAAGTTTTCCCACGGTATATATATCATCAGGCATCTCCAAGGAGCCATACAGGATTGTAGGGCTAGATATGAAGCTCATCATTAGAAAGTTATTGCCGAGACCTATCCTACGGTGTATATACCATCAAGCACCTCCAAGAAGCCACACAGGATTCTGGGGCTAGGTATGAGGCTCATCATTAGAAAGATATTGCTGAGACTTACCCTATGTTGTATTTACCATCAGGCAGCTCCAAGGAGCTACATAGGTTTGTAGGGCTAGATATGAAGCTCATCATTAGAAATTTATAGCCGAGATCTATCCTACAGTGTATACACCATTAAGCAGCTTCAAGGATCCACGCGAGGCAGATTAGGCACGAAACGCTCGCGGCGAGTCTCAGTAAACATTTTGGTGTAATGGTATAAAACAGATTTCACATCACACTTGGGACAAAATCCGCGCATGGCCAATTAAATGTCACAATTGGAACAATATCCTTAGTTATACATTCGTTTAATTCTACGACTATGTACCGTTGCTTTATGCAATCCGCAACTTTGTCAGTGAATGTAACTGCGAACTACGTAGAACGAAAAATGAAAAACGGACAATGTTAAAGTAACAACTGATTGAAAATTAGTAACCCAGTTATATACTACTGCGAACGTTCGTGCTTTATTTCGTTTTTCAATTAACTAGTCCGGATTAAATTTCCATCAGATCTCATCTCCTTCTGCTCGGTCGATTTTCAATCTTTCAATCCCGCGTTACGTCCCAAATGACGTTGACAAGTAGAAAAGACTCAATTTCTGTTTTTCCTATAACACCATTACAGTGATATTGAATGTGTAGTGAATAAATAGCGAATTCAATAGTGACCAAGGATCTTCAATCATTTCACGTTGACATGGAGATTAGTTGTTACGAATTGATGAGTTTTATGTGGTATTATAGCCTATTTATCATGCTTTAAGGACGTGAAAAATCAGTTCACCCCGAGAAAAAAAAACCGAAGGTATCTATCTTGTAAGATAAAAAAATCAATTCGATTTTCTCAAAATGCAATAATTTTTCATCATCCACTCACATAACTCGATTGTTTCTCTTCAATACTCACATTCATCAAACGCTAATTTTTGCAGCATATTGATGTGAAATTCCTACAAGGTAATTTCAATTACGAACATCATTATCTGTAACTATGGCAGCTGAAACAATGTCGAACAGGAAATTGGAAAATGTCCAGAAGAAGAGGGGATGAAACCTGATGAAACGATTTATAGAAATGGGTTCTGCCATACTGAGAATTATCCTCGGTTACTGCATTTCTCTAATTAAATGGAGAAATGTTAATAACATCTATATTGTTCTGGTTCATTCTCCTCAATTTTGGCCTTTCAATATGGTTGGAATGATACTATTGCTTATCGCTTCTGTCATTTATGTGGTAGATGACGTGTTTTGTAAATATATATTTGGGCCCCTACAGCAAATTCGACTATGTTATTAGTTCACTGATTTCGAGTTATAGTGGAGTATGGACAATAATTGAAGCTGACGAACATTTTGGAACATAAAGGGGAGAGGTGGCATGGAAGGGACAAATATTGAAAGGAACAAGTCAAATAACCGTTGAAATAAAGAAACGTCCCCAGTAGACAAAATGTTGTAGTAGGAGAGCCCACGACACTAAACCTAGTTCGATAAGACTACCAGATGATATATTTATAATTAGTTACGTCATTAATAGGGGAACACGAAATGGCGATGCTGCAATGCAAGAAACCTGGCTACGTCATAAAAAAAAAAAATTTTTTTTTTTTAAAATCAGGTTTCTAGTATGATAAGACTCCCAATTTTTATTTGTTCCTCGAAATAGGAGAGTGAAAGAACTATACGATAATGCAGTGCTGCAAGCCCCCCTGATTGGCCTAATCAGTGCAGCATCATGATATACGACTCCTCGTATCTACGTATCTAGTATGATCGATCTCCTCAAAAAACCCAAGCTCATCCGAAAGGTCATCAATTTCTGTGTAAGAAACACCACTGCTGCATTTTCAAAACAGTGGAGAAGGTGGTTGCTGCAGCCATTGAAGGTCGCCCTCCGCGCGGCTGCATTCGGCGTTTCAATTTAGTTTTGTCAGCAAGCGACCGGTTCCTTCCGATTTTTACCGGTAGAATAGGCGTCCCACGTTCACATATGAATAATTTTGCGTGTCGTTGATTGTTTAAACAAATTAAATCGGCAAATTTTATGTGATTTAATTCGATTTTTCAACCATTTTCATTTGTGTTGTATTCATAAAATAAATATATCGTTATAATAATTATTCAATAGAATTTTAACATTAATTAATTTATTATTAAGTAATTTCTGCAAAAAGTAATGTTGTGAATCCAATTAGTTGAATTGTATTTATAAATTTGTATTATATAAATAATAAACATTTTCATTCATAAAAATTATTTTATTTGTTCCTCGAAATAGGAGAGTGATAGAACTATACGATAATGCAGTGCTGCAAGCCCCCCTGATTGGCCTAATCAGTGGCAGCATCATGATATACGACTCCTCGTATCTAGGTATCTAGTATGATCGATCTCCTCAAAAAACCCAAGCTCATCCGAAAGGTCATCAATTTCTGTGTAAGAAACACCACTGCTGCATTTTCCAAACAGTGGAGAAAGTGGTTGCTGCAGCCATTGAAGGTCGCCCTCCGCGCGGCTGCATTCGGCGTTTCAATTTAGTTTTGTCAGCAAGCGACCGGTTCCTTCCGATTTTTACCGGTAGAATAGGCGTCCCACGTTCACATATGAATAATTTTGCGTGTCGTTGATTGTTTAAACAAATTAAATCGGCAAATTTTATGTGATTTAATTCGATTTTTCAACCATTTTCATTTGTGTTGTATTCATAAAATAAATATATCGTTATAATAATTATTCAATAGAATTTTAACATTAATTAATTTATTATTAAGTAATTTCTGCAAAAAGTAATGTTGTGAATCCAATTAGTTGAATTGTATTTATAAATTTGTATTATATAAATAATAAACATTTTCATTCATAAAAATTATTTTAAAAAATGATCTTGCTAAGAAGTTTTCACATCTTGCATGCAGATCTATGACTGGGGTTTTTGACGGGATTAGGGGCAAATATTTTTCAGAGAAGGCAACACTGGCCTAGAGTTTATACCTGCTTAGTCTTGTTGTGGAAAACGTCAGTAACGTTCGGTCTTTTCGCTGTCGGTATTACAAAATGCGTTGTTTCGTTTGCAAAAACACTTGTAACTTGACTGAATTTGATGAACGTACGTTAAATAAATGTTTGACAATTATTGCGTTCCGAAAAAAGTGTCTTAAATAGGGCGACTCGCCATTAAGTCGTGAGAATAAAGAGAATTATGGTTATCATTATGGGTGCTACAGAAAATTCTCTGTTTTGCAACGGAAAGACCAGGAAGAACTGAACCATTATACAGCGGCGTTTTTTCGAACAGGCAAAGTGAGACCGTATAAAATATTAGAAAAAAATGAACGATTGCAGAAGGTTTTCGCGTCTCTAAACGATCGCACGAATTTAGAAGACGAAAATATAGTCGACACGCTACAAGAATTTACCTAACAAATGTACTCGGTTAAAAATTGTAAGCGCGTGGATGTTGCCAGATTTGAGCTTTTCCAGAAGCTGTATTCAGGGAGTGGTTCGAATGAGGTTTTTTTGAGAAAAATAAAAGGCTCTGATTCAAGCCTCATACCACCATGTTTTCGATCTTTGAAACAAAAATATTACGCACTATATACGTCACCAGCATGTGGCTGAATTCAACTTCACCACATTGCGTAACGCTCCATTTCGAAGACTACGGCTGGGAGATGCGGGAAAAACTGCAGCCTCTCGATTCGGATGACGAAAAGTAGCGTAAGAATAATTACTGATAATAAAGAAATAGTTTACAGGAAGAATAAAAATTAGCTTATAAGAATTTTTAATTAAGACTAATCTTGTTATTAGTAGTTTTTTCACACCTCATGTTCTTCACACGTCATGTTGTCGTACTTGTAATAAAAATATATTGATAAAATGATCAAATTATTGGAAAAACCAATCTTCGTTCTTCATTGCCCGCATCCAAATTTAAAAACACCAATTCACGTTCATACTCATCCAAAATTATTTGTTTAGACAATCAACACAATGAAAATGGCCGAAAAATCGAATAAAATCACATAACATTTGCCGATTTAATTTGTTTAAACAATCAACGACACGTAAAATTATTCATATGTGAACGTGGGACGCCTATTCAACCGGTAAAAATCGGAAGGAACCAGTCGCTTGCTGACAAAACTAAATTGAAACGCCGAATGCAGCCGCGCGGAGGGCGAGCTTCAATGGCTGCAGCAACCACTTTCTCCACTGTTTGAAAAATGCAGCAGTGGTGTTTCTTACACAGAAATTGATGACCTTTCGGATGAGCTTCGGTTTTTTGAGGAGATCGATCATACTAGATACCTAGATACGAGGCGTCGTATATCATGCTGCTGCCACTGATTACGCCAATCAGGGGGGCTTGCAGCACTGCATTATCATATGGTTCTATCCCTCTCCTATTTCGAAGAACAAATAAAAATTGGGTGTCTTATCATACTAGAAACCTGATTTTTTTTTTAATTTAATTTTTTTTAATGACGTAGCCAGGTTTTTTGCATTGCAGCATCGCCATTTCGTGTTCCCCTATTAATTACGTGACTAATTATAAATATATCATCTAGTAGTCTTATCGAACTAGGTTCAGTGTCCTGGGCTCTTAGACTATTGTTTCTGTGGAAACGCCGAAGGCTTCGCACCTTACGTCACACTCCTGTAATTTTAAAGATGGCGATGACGTGCAACTGTTCGTAATCGTACAGAAAAGTAATTTTTTTGTTATTTTGTAGAAATGCTTTGTGAATTACTGTAAATTGATAAGTATTTTTTTTACCAGTATTTGTGATCGATTAATTATAGACAGATACGAGAACAATGGTTCAGTAAACTTTTATTTATTGGTAGTCGGTTCCATGGTTATGTTTTAATATTTGAGTGATATTTATGAAGGGGACACTACAACTGACTATGACTGGGACGTCCCTTTATATAATGAGATTCTTGATCATCACTCTTATGATAATTCTCAATTTACTTTAAGAAGAAAATTATAAAACTGTCAATTACTGTTTTATTCATTTTTTAGTTATTTCTCTAAATATTTTTATGGAGGTATCTTCATTTTATGTTTTTACTGGTTGTGTTGGTATTAATCATAGCACAATTAGTACCTAATTGGATTCATTGTAAGATAGCTAGACAACCAAAGTTCAAGACTGTTGATTGTTTGTTTCTTAAAATTTGATATTCAAACATAACTGAAATACTATCAATATGTTATAAAGTGATTTTATATTGATATAACGCACTGTCTCTTTCATGAACTAGCTTGTCCCTTTCAATACAGTTCATTAATGAAAAGAGCACATTGCAAATTATCAAAAAAAAATTTGGAAATTACAAGCAGCATGGAGTTGTTTCAATTAACTTTATTTATCAATTATAATTTCTTTGGATATATTTTCACAAAGAATAAAGATGGTAAAAGCGTACTTATATTCTTACATAAAAATTTAGAAATGTTCCTTAGATATATAATCCTTGTATCTCAAAACATTAATCTGTTAATTAAAAATTCAATTGATTAATAAAATTTGTCCTTCACAAGGAAGTTTGCATACATTTAAACTTATACAAGTAAATGTAATTAGTAATATAAAATCTCAAATTTCGTTCCTAGTTACCTGGAAGCCATCGTATGTCCAGGAGCCAAATTTCATGACGCATGTCTGCTCATCGAAAGGAAAAAACTCTACGTCTATTTCGCAAGACGATTTATAGATGGCGGGTGGGCGCCACTCTACGCGACCTGTGTAGTTGAGCGTAGCCTTTGTCGCCAACGTCACCTCAAAGTTGCCATCGGCACTGAAACAGAATTTTATTTAGTTTGCTGTTCCTGTTCAAGTATTTCTATTCGTCTTATATTCAATGGAGCAATGGAGTATACCAGAATGAGAGTGTACTATATAAATTGACTATGGCTTTTCCTGAAAATTACTGGAATTCAATATCATCTTATAGTCTAGACCAGGGGTGAACAAAGTTAGACCCGCACTCCAAGTATGAGTGTTATGTCGGAAGTACATTTTGACTACCTTGGCGACATAAAATAGTTGCAAAAATATACTTCTTCAAAACTGGGAAAGTATCCCTAAAATTTCCGTGTCTTGACCATGTTTTTGTTGCGGGACGCGGTCAGGAACGTCCTGGAAAGAACCTACTGTAGTGAAGTTTTTAACAACAAAATGCTTTTTTAGTTATAATCGAAATTCATTTAATTTTTCTTGACCGCCGTGAAAAAAGTTTGTCCACCTCTGACCTAGAGTCAATTTTTTTCTTTGAATTCTAATGTTTGTATTTTGAAGAGTAACCACGATATATAACTTAGACTTGCCAGGTGCGTCCTATTATTATAGATAATATCAGATATAACAACCTAGTTTACATCGGAAATTTCAAATTAAAAAACTAAAATAACTTTCACCTAAGCAGAATATCAAAATTGCTTTTCGTACCGAAAATAACTAAGAAAGAAATATATAGACTGGTCCAAAAAAAATCGATACTGTGAAAATATTATTCATGATGACAAAAAAAGTTGGCATGAAAGTTTCAGGCCTTAGTATCAATATTGAGGGGTCGTATCGTTACGACTATTGGTTTTTTTAACAGTTATCAAGTTTTTTTCACTTAAAACTCGTGAATCGTCAATCTGAAAAATTTGATCGATAAACGTTCTTAGAAGAAATTGAAAAACTAAATACCCTTCAAAATGCTCTCCTTAGTAAGTTGACGTAAAACGAACAGTTTCCTTGTAGCCGTGCCTTAAATATTTCTGTAAGTATCATAGATATTAATATTTCTATTGATCAAAATACTTAAAGAAAATTTAATACCCTGAACTGAGTTCAGTGTATTCACTCCGACCGAGAAGAGCTACCTGAAGTTGGCAAATATGATTTTGCCGAAACGTCGAGCAGAATTCAACGAAGACGAAGCCCATACGCGGATACAAACCCGGGAAACCAGACAACCAGATTATCTCCGCGAGAACCTGAAAATCAACATAAATGTATATGTATATATATATAATATTGATTGGTTTTTTGGTACCTGCTTTTATATATTTAATTGGGTTATTGTTGGCAGTGCGAGGCATTATATATATATATATATATATATATATATATATATATATATATATATATATATATATATATATATATATATATATATATATATATATATATACGTGTATTCATAAAATTTGATCAGTTTGCATTTAGCATCCGATGATCCACCGAAATGCACGCAAAGTGTTATTTTCTTTTATATACGTGTAAATTTGTTTGAATATGTATTTAATATATATTTCCTGGGACATTCAGTGCACAATTCATACCATCATCAGTGTTGATAGACCGTATCGACATTTCTATTGTTCCGTTTATTCATAAGACTTGATATGGAATATCGTAATAGTCATTCTTTTAAAAACAGTGCAAGAAATACAGAAAGCGGTTAATCTCAAAAAAATTTTCGATTCTTCATTGTCGAAAATATTTCTAAAAATTATTAGAATACTTCAAATACTCATGTCATCGAAAGCCGGCCGTGAAGAAATCTGGTGTAAGCAGTGCAATACGGTGCTACTTAACTTCGACTATTCTAATACTGAAAATCAATAATTTGATAGACTTTTGTACATCTGTTTTTCAAATTTTTTATTATTATCTTTATCTATTTCGTTGTATAGTAAATTTTACTACGTCCTATTACTTACTTAAGACTGAGAGGCATTAGTCACAAAAGATAAAGGCATAATTTATTCATCTACATATATCGCTTGTAACAAGAAATGAACCCATAAACGTTAAGCCTTCCTATTTTTAACTATCCTCTTGCGATTAAGAAGCACCGCTAGTAGTAGACTTCTGCGCCATACTTCCATGACTACTTTCAATATTGATGACGGACTTGTCAACGCCATATTGAATGTTTTTGTTCCCACAATTTTATAGGGGTTATAAATTATTGTAGGTAAAAAAATTATGTGTACTATTATCTCGCTTTTTATGATAACGATATCGGTCCGTATGCAAACGTCTCTTTCTATTTCGACAGACAGCTTGATGATTAAAAGATGTTGTTTGGTTATCCAGCTTTTGTTTGGTTTTTAATCGTTTCTTTTGCTTCTTGGAGTTTTGGTCCATGAAAATATTGTGAGGATTAGAATATACTGAATGGGATTTATATTTTATTCACTTTTCGGTTTATTGTGAATTTTATATAAATTAAACGAGGAAAATTCTTCAATAATTCAAAAGTAATCAAACAATCTTTCGAGAGAGCCATGGATCATGCTAGAATAGACTCCCGATACTCGAATATTCTGCAACATATATACGATAATGCATCTTTCCATGTGAAGATGAACAAAGGCCTAGAAACAGAACGAATTTCAATCCAATATGGAGTTCGCCAAGGGGATCCTATTTCTCCAAAATTGTTCACAGTCTAGCACTAGAGTCTTCAAACATCTAGCATGGGTCTTATCTTACACTTACGTTTTCTCGCTGAATTAAAATCAAATTTTTCAAACGATACAAATATCAAAGTTTCTCTTGCATCAGCAAAGCATTCTTACAACAATGACCTGATAAAGTATCGGACATTAGCTTACAAAAAACACATTTCGAGTTCAAAAAATAACAATTAAGCTTATTGGGACATTTTTTATGCCAATATGGGCAAGAAAAAAAGTGGTAAAATTGACTTTATTCCTAACGATTTAAATTCCTTTTTTCAAAATATACCACATGAATTGAAAAATAAAATCCCTAAATTAAAAAAATCATTTAAAAAATATTTAAAACACCTAAATAGTCTCAATTTAAAACCATTTTCTTTTGAAAAATTGTCCTACATACAAGTTAGAGATATCATCAGTAAATTTTCTAATAAAAAGTGTACTGATCACTATAATCTAAATATCGTCTTGGTAAAAAGTGTCCTGAACACAATAATTTACCCGCTAACTAAACTCATCAATCAAAGCATAGAAGGGGGTTCATTTCCGGATGTTCTGAAAATTGCGAAGGTCATTCCGGTTCATAAGAAAGGTCCCACGAATAATATGAATAACTTTAGGCCAATTGCTATTGTGCCTGTGTTTTCAAAAATTCTTGAGGCATGTCTCAAAAATCAAATCGAAGATCATTTTGAAAGTCATGGGATATTTTTTGAGAACCAGTTTGGCTTTCGCAAAAACAAATCCACCACTGATGCTGTCAACAAGCTTATTCAATACATCGTTAATAGAATGGAAGAGGGTCTCATTGTAGGAACCTTTTTTTATGTCCTTAGTAAGGCATTTGATTGTTTGTCTACTAGCATACTGGTAGACAAACTGGAAGCTTACAAGTTTGATACATGCAGCTGTAACTTAATCAAATCTTATCTTTTAAACCGCAAACAGTATACTTGTATGAACGGGATTGCTTCTGACCACCTTGGTGTCACCAGGGGCGTTCCCCAGGGATCAGTATTAGGACCTACACTATTTCTCATTTTTATTAACGATCTAATTCAGGCTGTTATTTGCCGATGACACCAGTGTGGTCAGAAGCAGGCAAAATGAACAAGACTTGACAGACTCAATGGCACAAACTCAGGAACTTCTATTTGAATGGTTCTGTCTAAACGAGCTGAGCTTGAATCTTAACAAAACCGTAAAAATGTTATTCACTCACAGAAACATTTCATTTCAGAATCCTAAAAGTGTTAAGTTCCTGGGACTAACTATGTGTCTTAACCTGAACTGGGAGGGGCACATTGACTGTCTCGCAAAAAAGATATCTAGAAATATCTTTCTCATACGCAACTTAGTAAAATGTTTACCTGTGGATGTGATACGGACGGCTTACTTTGCTCTCATTCAATCACATATGTGCTATGTTTTAACGGGTTGGGGTCACAGCACTCATGCTAACAGAATATTTGGACTGCAGCGTAAAGTTATGAGAATTATGGCAAAAAGAAATGCAGAGACGATGTTAAAAGCACTTTTACTGAGTATAATATTCTCACTTTTCCCTCTTTATATATTCTCTCTTGTCTCTTACATGCTAGATCCAACAATAGCTACATTCTGAATAATGAAATTCATGATTATTACACCAGACAAAATAGTCTAATTCATATAGATATTCTACGTCTAAACTCTAGTAAATCTTGTTAGAATTACTACAGCAAAGTGTTTTTTAACAATTCAAAAACGTAATAAAGTTGTTTCTGATTAAAAACGCATTCTTTGATTTCGGTGAATTTCTAAATATACAGTTCACAAATGACAGCTTTGAATTATAGTTCAAAATTTGTACATCATTTTATATCATAATTTTTTTTATATGTCCTGTGTTTTGTTATTTGTAACTGTGCAATTAATTTAATTTGATATTGTGATTTAGTTTTAGTTATAGGTTGTAATATACAAGATATTTTTTTATAATGACAAATGTAAACTTATGTATAACATGCTCAATAAACTTGAACTTGAACTTGAACTTGAACTTGAACTATCTGAGCCACTTACGTTTTGTGGACGAAATCATTATAATCTCGAGTGACGTTGAAGAACTAAAAGAGAAGCTACAAGAAATTAATGAAGCGAGCAAATAAGTGGGATTGCAAATGAACCTGGACAATACTAAAATTATGAGTGACAGTGAAATAGAAGTGTAAGTGGACAACAAAAGGATTGAGAATGTTAAAAACTATGTATACCTCGACCATAACATCAAACTAGGCAAAGCCAATCAAACAGCAGAAGTAAACTGACGAATAGGTCTATCTTGGGCAGCGTTTGGAAAGCTAAGTTACATACTTAAAGACCCAAAGATACCAATCAACCTCAAAAGGAAAGTATACGAGGCATGTATACTACCTGTGACCACTTATGGCCTCGAAACAATGACACCCATAAAAAGTAGTGCTCAAAGATTAAGAGTGACGCAAAGGGCGATTGAGACAGCAATGCAAGGAATTAGCATAAGGGAGGAGGTGGGAAATGAAGAGATCTGAAGAAGAACAGGAGTCACAGACGTAATGAAACGCGTAACACGATTAAAGTAGCAGTGGGTCGGACATGTCGCAAGACAATCAAGAGAACGATGGACACCAGAAATAACAACATGGAGACCAAGGATGACTCAGAGAAGTCTAGGGAGGCCACAAAGAAGATGGCTAGATGATATCAAGCAGATCACAGGCAAAAACTGGTTCCAAGTGGCACAAAACAGAGAGACGTTGAAAAATTTAAGAGAGGCCTATGTCCAGGAGTGGATGCAAAATGGCTGAATAAGAAGATCTCTTCAGTTCAGCTTACTAGACTCGGAGTAAATTAACAAATTTCTAATTGTTTCCCAATACGAATCGCAGCTGATCTAATATGTGGATAATCCATAGCACCTTATACCGCAGATATTGGGAAACAATAATTCACTATTCAGACCGAAACTGCAAAATTCTCAAAGAAACCAAATAGTTACTGACATGAAGATGTCCACTTTGCAACAGTGGCGTATGTATTTTCTTTGTTCACTTTATGTGATATATGAAATTGATCATGGCCAATTGGAATATTTTTCATGAATCGATTTTTGTGAATTTGATTGATTTAATATTCTATCAAAAATTTAGAAATGATACTTGATATAAATAAATACACAACGAGAAATGAAAAAACCTATTATTGTTTAGGCCAATTTAGGGTCAATGGGCTTCGATATATGTGATATGTTAGGAGTTAAATATATATAATATATATATATATATATATATATATATATATATATATATATATATATATATATATATATATATAATACTATATATATATATAATATATATATATTTATTATATATATATATATATAATATATATATATATATATATAAATATCTATATAGTTATATATATATATATATATATATATATATATATATATATATTATATATATAATTATATATATATATATATAATATATATATATATATATATATATATATATATAATATATATATAATATATATATAATATATATATATATATATATATATATATATATATATATATATATAATATATATATATATATATATATATATATATATCTATACATTTAAAAAATGGTTCGTCAAGTTATAGGTACCCAGTATGATATGAAAATTGACCTCTATTGTTTCCTCTGATCAGGGAGATATACAATATAACTGAAACAGTTCAGTATTAATTATTTCAAGTTAAAAGAAGACAGTCGTCAAATTGCAATGTCGAAAGTTTTATTACATTCGAGCATGAAATTAAGGTTTGAACTCTAACCGCTTTTACCAGTTGGACGTACTTCCAGAGATATCAAATTATATTGAAACTAGTATTTCCGAAGTTCAAAATATCCAAATTTTGATGGTCTACTCTAGCAATCCTCAACTTTTAGGGCGTGCCCCTGTAGGGGGGCGTGATCATACTGAAAAGAGGTCTCGAACGTATCCAAGACAATCATTTAAAGAAATTGATTAAGCGACTGAAAGAAAAGTATGTGTAAAAGCACATAGGTACATACAAAAATGAATACTTTAGTTAATTTTTTAGGACGTAGCACATCCAAGAGAAACTGAAAGGAAAGTACACAGAAACACATACAGAATAACTAACAAAATGACTTCTTCTTTTAGGTCATACATTTTAAGAAAAACTCAAAATTGAATGCGGGGGCGCCGTGATACATATTGTGATGGAAAATTGAAATTGCGAATCCTGAAAGATTGAGAAAGGCTAAATTACTTGATAGAATCAAAAGACATCCAAATTTAGTCTGAATCTGAAACTTAAAATTGCAGTTAATCCATTCATCAAAATTATTCGGGATACCAAAAATTTCAATTAATGAATCTTTCAATTTAATTATTTACACATAACATAAAGTGAACAAGGAAATAGTACATTATTCATCGAGCGGTAATGTAGGTCAAAACTCACGCAGATGAAGTTTGCAGCACGAGCTGCAAGCGAGTGCTGTAATTCATCAAGTGAGTTATGACCACTACCGCAAGTTGAATACTATACTTTATCTACGACTATAACTATAAATACTAAGATACAAGTACAAATTCACAATAATTAGGCAGTATTAACCTAATTTGAAAACGTCTGAATTAGTCAAGTGACATTAGCAGATGAGTGACAGTCGATCTTACTTGGGGTCTTAGTAGACTATATAGTGAGTTTTAGTAGTGAGTTGTTATAACTCACGCTGTTTGTTAATAGACACTATTAATTGCTAAAACGCAGTTGAATAATGAATATATTTTTCAATAGGAGTAGATAAACTCTTTAATAATTCACAATCTAAGAATGCAGACTTTGCGTTGCGGAATACGTATAACCAGCTCCCTTGGAAAGTTTTTTGATAATTTTTGAATTATTAAAGAATTTTTCTTGTTCACTTTATGTAATGTATGAAATTGACCATGGTCAACAAGTATGTTTTTCATGATTTGATTATTGTATTTTGCATATTACGCTGCTAGCATCTAATCAGCTAGCAGTATATCCAAAGATTTTAAATCACTATGTTAGTGTGCCTTGGAATCATATACACCACTGTTGTAGAGTAGATATCTTCATATCAGGAGGTACGTGTTTACGCTACGATTTTCTGCATTTTCGATCTAAGCGGTGAATTGTTGGTTCCCAATATCTTTGGTGGGAGGGCGCTCTGGGTTGTTATCCAGACAGTGTTACTGGCCACGATTTGTATTGGCGAACAATTAGAAATTTGTTAATTCACTCCGAGTCAAATAAGCTGCACGGATGAGATCTAATAAGATCGAAACAGCTGTATGCAGACTTTGAGTTGGACAATTTCTATAATTCACCGTGAGATTGTGAATTCAGACTTTGCGTTGCGGAATACGTATAACCAGCTCCCTTGGAAAGTTGTTTAAAAATTTTTGAATTATTGAAGAATTTTCCTTGTTCACTTTATGTAATGTATGAAATTGACCATGGTCAACAAGTATGTTTTTCATGATTTGATTAATCATTCACACTAACTTGGAAGTATTCTAATCAAAGATTCGAAAATATATATGAAATAACATCTGCTCTTCTCTAAAAATTCAGTATCAAATTCTCAGTATTAGGGTGGAAAGATTCTCAACAAACGCAGCCTCCGAAAAGATTCGTTAGCAAACTTCAGGATGCTGAAACTGTTCACTCAAAAAATCAATTATAAATGAATGATATGAAATGCGCTCATCTGAACTGAAGTAGTCCGGATTTATTGAGAAGATGCAAGTCACGTTTCCATAACAACGCCAAATCAAGTTCAAGTTAGAAAACTTTCGGACTTTATTTTATCTCTCTGGTTGAGTTAAATTGATATTACGGAGATGAAACAAACTCTACATTAAGAAGCGCAAAGCAAGAGAACTGATTTGATTGTAAAATATGAAACCACTATAAATTAAAGCAGTTTACGCTCTTCGAGATTTAGAAACATGAATTTGAATATTTAAAACAAATAACAATATTTTTCTGCTTCATTTTGGACGTATCTTAATAAGTTATCTAATTGGACTATTTCAGATATTGTCTGTTCTGTATACACGATAAGGATGAAGAAAGTGAGCAGCAGATCTTCATCGCCAAGGTACTATTTTTCGCACGAAGTGCATCGCGTTGAGATGCAATTCGATTGAAATAAAATTTGCAAAATCACGCTCTAATAGCAAGCCGAAATGTAAACTAGAAGATAAGTTTATATACGAAGTGCATGGTTAACTGAAACACCAAGCTTCAAAGGATAACTTAAACAAACACTAGAGATCATCGCGTACCTACTGATAGCGAAGAAGGTTGATATGTAATTCGAACGGACAACGGAATGGTCTCCGCGAAGTACAGCGCGGTTGAAGGAGAGATGAAACCTACAAAGGATCGTATGTTATTATCAACTCGATCCACGTACCAAATTGCGACACTCTAACTCATTCTGAAGAAGCTGTGGAGTTCAGAAACTTCTCAAAAACCACGAAACAGAAAATATAAACGTGAAAATGACGATTAGAATAATTTACCAAAATTTATATATATATATATATATATATATATATATATATATATATATATATATATATATATATATATATATATATATATATATATACATATATATGAAACCCATATCTGTGATGTTAAGTAATAAGGTAGTATTGCCGTAATTTAATAATATTTTAGGAAACAAATTTCCTCAAAAAAAAAAACCCAGTGTCATTCTTAACACTTCTTCTTACCTCGATAAAATGTCCAATCTTCTAGACACCCCCGACTATAAGCGTATCCCTCATGACCCGACAACATACCTGGAGAAAACCACAAAATCTCGTATCAACCAATCGAATCTCCCAACTGAAATAAAAAAGTCTCTAATCCCAGGGAAAAATCTTCAAGAACCCCTCGAATTTATGGTCTACCCAAAGTTCACAAGCCTAATATTCCACTTCGACCCATTGTCAGCGCTTACAATTGTCCAACACATCCTCTTGCGAAATATCTCGCCAAAACCCTTCAACCCCTTGCCGAACAAACCCAGTCATACGTCAAAAACTCTTTTCACTTCATAGAACTCCTCAAAAGTATTGATATTACCCCAACTGATCTCCTCGTTAGTTTTGATATTGTCTCCTTATTTACGAATATCCCCATTGAAGAAACACTTTCCATCCTAGACAAGAAACATCAAATATCCCCAGACAACCTATCTCTGATCAAACACTGCATGGCCAACACTTACTTCATCTTTCAAGGCAATTTCTTCAGACAAATTAAGGGAGCCCCAATGGGATCCCCTCTCTCCCCCGTCATAGCCAACATTTTCATGGAACATTTCGAAACCCAAGCTCTCTCGTCATTCGACCTTAAACCATCATGCTGGCTACGTTATGTAGACGATGTCTTTGCGATCTGGCCCCATGGCGGAGACTCGTTGCTCCACTTCTTGAATCATTTGAATGGCATACATCCAAGTATCCAATTCACAATGGAAGTGAAAAACGATGGGTCTCTGCCATTCCTCGATGTCATGGTCAAAAAACTTCCATCCCAAGGCTTCTCCTATTCAGTTTATCGTAAACCTACCCATACAAACCGTTATCTGAACGCCCAGTCTCACCACCATCCTTCTCAACTTAACTCTGTAGTTAATACCCTAATCCACCGCTCCATTAGACTATCTGACGACGAACACCGTGAATCAGAACTCAATACTCTAAAACATATATTATTACAGAACGGTTACAACACATATCAAATCAACAAGAACATACGCAAACACACAAACATCACCCCACCCATACCTCCTTCCACTCCCACTGAACAAGAACCTACACCTAAATTATTTCTCCCTTACATCAAAGGAGTAACAGATAAGATCGCAAGATCTCTCAAAAACACGAACATCAAAACAATATTCACCACTCAACAAAAACTCTCCCATCTGGTCAGATCCGTCAAGGATAAAATTCCTAACGAAAATCACGGTGTTTATGAGATTCCCTGTTCCAATTGTCCTCGTTCTTATATAGGACAAACAAACCGACGAATTCAGGTCCGTGCCAAAGAACATTCACTTTCAGTAAGACACTCAGATATCTCCAACGCCCTTTCCCAACATCACACCCAAACAGGCCATATTATCGATTTCCCCAATACAAGAACTATTGCTCCCGTCCGATCTTTCAAATCCCGAATTTTCCGTGAAGCTGTAGAAATAGAAAAACGTCCAAATTTTTTAAACACCAGAGATGACAGTCACAGACTCCCATCAGCATGGAAATCACTTCTCAGTGGTCGCCATGTAACACCCAATCAGAGCGCATCCCGCACTGATGAGCATGAGTACCCGCCCCCCTCCCCTATAAATACGGCCACGCGACGATCGGCCCGTCAGTTGACTCTGAAGAGTAGGCAGATTGAGACTTCAGAGTTGACAGGAAGCAGTACGGTTAGTGGAGTAGGCAGGTTGAGACCACGCAATCATATTGTTTCCGATTCATCCTAATTCGAATCGTGGAGTAGGCAGATTGAGGCCACGATTCTGAATTATTCCCCTTCTAATTCTCCTGAAGATGGCTTCGCAAAAGGAGCCGAAACGTCGAGATTTTTCAAATCTTTCACGCGGTTCATTCCGTGAACCAAGTTTTTCAAATACTTCCGACCGCGGAAATCTTTCTGAACATATATATATATATATATATATATATATATATATATATATATATATATATAATGTCAAAGTGATGATTTTACCTGTGCTATATTTTCAGTTATTCATCTTTTCAATTTCTTTAAAGTTAATAAATATTTCAGAAGTTCTGCTTTTTCAAAAGTTCTAGAAAAGTCAGGAAATTCATGACGAAATGGGAACTTATCAACAATTTTTCAAACATCACTAGCCTGTTTCCAATATTACAAGATGAAAAACTATATATATATATATATATATATATATATATATATACATATATATATATATATATATATATATATATATATATATATATATATATATATATATATATATATATATATATATATATATATATATATTATATATGTATATTATATATATATATATATATATATATATATATATATATATATACATATATATATATATATATATATATATATATATATATATATATAAATATACAGGGTATTCCGAAATAACACACCAGAGTGACACTGGAGGTAGATTGGCTTCAGGTCAATCAGATAACATCAGCATGACTTAAGTAAAAGTTTTCTGGTTTTCGAGATATTACCACTCTTATGTGTTTTTAAAAAATCTATACTTTTTGGCCATTTTCTCGCCTGCTTCGAATATAAAAATTTTCAAACTTATGGTTTTTTTCTCATGCTATCATCAATAGTTAGTTGAAACAATCGACCCATCATTCCATTAAAAACTAGCTCGCTAACCTCAAAAAAAAATTTTGTTGTTTCAATTTAATTTAAATCCGAAAACGTCAACTAAAGTTTGAATATTTACTGTGAAAAAATATTGTACCGGATTGATTCAGCAAATGATCTTTAAAACTAGCCGATTTAGTGCTTTCTCGAAATTGGTATGAAATTTGTGGTCTAAAATAAAGTGCTACTTACGAAATACTTTAAATTCAAAATGATACTTAATAAAAGGTGCAGACGTCTTTTTTCGGCAAATTACAACGTGGTAGTTATTGTAGAAAATATCTGAAACCACTATTCATTGCTCTTTTTTATACATTTTTATAGGTAGGCGTCCAAATCATGAACAGAACATAAGGTCGTAATAATTATTTCAATAGATTGTCGCATCTTTAAAGGCAAATAAGGAATTTTGAACTGAAATTTGAATCATTATTTTCACAATAGATTTTCGGAATGTCTACCACTGACTTTTAAACACAACCTGCATCTTTTAAATAATGGTCCTTTTAAACGCCTTGAACTCAAATCATTCATTTCACGAGCAGCTTGATTGATCAAGAAGAGGGATGTGGTTGCAAAATGATGGGTGCCCTGCACACCATGCTCGGGCTAATCTTGATCAAACATTCCCAAGAAGATGGATTGGCCGGCTAGGACCAATTGTGTGGCCCCCGCGCTTCTCAAACCTCAATCCTCTTGATTCTTTTTATTGGGGATGTTTAAAAGATAAGGTCTATGGAAAACCAATTCGATAAGCAAATAATAATAATAAGCGTATGGCATTATTGCCGGGGAGCCTACACATTATGTGCGGTATTCCGGCGCCAGTTGCCTCTTTAACCCTGTTTTAGGTAATTAGTACCGAGGCGTACTAACCCAGGGGGACCGACGGCTTAACGTGTCCTCCGAAACACGGTAGCGGTGGTATAGAAAATTTGTTGGTTTGTCGTGGGAGTCGAACCCACGTCCTCTCGATTGCTAGTCGAGAGCGATTCCACCTGAGCCATCACCGCTACAAGCAAATGAATTGCGTCAACAAATCAATCAAGCAGCACGTGAAATATCTGATTTGAGTTTAAGGCGTTTGAGAGGACAATTTTTTAGTAGATGCAGGTTGTGTTTAAGAGTCGGTGGTAGGCATTTCGAAAAACTATTGTGAAAATAATGATTCAAATTTCAGATCAAAATTCCTTAGGTATTTGCTGTTAACGATGTAACAATCTATTGAAATAATAATAATAATAATAATAATAAGTTTATTTAGCATGAAGCTATTACATAATAAAAATATTTCAATATTAACATTAATATTCATACACTTTAATCATATTTTTGAAATATGAATAGTTTCAAAGATCTTCTAAAGCTCCTTAGTGATATGCAATTTCTTATATCACCAGGTAAGTTATTGAACAATCTTATTCCTTCATCTATTGTGGATCTATGCATTAAATTTAAATTATGTTTCTCTACAAAAAAGTCATCTCTATGTCGAGTTTCGTATCCATGTAAAAACATGGATACGAAATTCGACATAGAGATGACTTTTTTGAATGAAATCATTGACGTATCTCAAATTTTCAACCAAATACGTTTGCAACAACTTGTTCTTCATTTTATAAATATATTCGGATGTCCTGAAGGTTATCCTCTGTTTTACGCTCATTAAATTCAATATTTCTAACATTAACTTAACGGGTGTTCTCTTTTTACATTTCAAAATTATTCTCATTCCCCTATTCATAATTTTCTGGAGGTCACCGATAGATGCTTTCTGAATATTGAATAAAAGAGATGTACAATAGTCAATATGTGGCAAAACAATCGTTTTGAACAATAATAATCTTGTATTCGTATTCAATCTATTACTTAGTCTAGTTATAAAATGCACTTTTTTGGACATCTTGTTGGCAATGTAATCAGTATGCAACCTGAAATTAAAATTTTCATCTAAAATAACACCTAAATATTTCATACTATGAACTCTCTCTATATACTCATTATTTATCTTTATTTTGATGTCTTCTGAGTGTGAATTTTTAACTCTGTATGATGATCATCATAAACTTCGACTTATTTATGTTTATTCTGAGGTTATTATCACATAGCCATATATAGAGTCTACATAATTCATCATTAATTTTTTGAATCATTTCATCAATATTATGACCTGATATATAAAGCATTATGTCATCTGCAAATAATGATATTTCACACTCCCTTACATACTTTACAATATCATTTACATACAGTATAAAAAGTAATGGTCCCAAAACCGTTCCCTGGGGAATACCATAATTGTTAATTTTTTCCGAACATATACCCTCTGCCGTCGATCATGCAAATATGAATCGAACCAACTAAATACTTTGTCATTGAAACCCATTTTTTTCATTTTCTCCAATAAAAATAATCTATCGATAGTTTCGAATGCCCTCTGAAAATCAAGGAAGATAACTAAGACTATCTTACCTTCATCAATTTCTTTCAGCCACCTATTGTATATATTCAAATACTGCTCTCGCATGAATGCTTCATTCGAAATCCGGATTGATTACTTACAAGTATATTATGTTTCTCAATGAAGCCATTTAGTTGCTGCTTGACTGCAATTTCCAATACTTTTTCATATACCGGTAGTACATTTATTCCTCGAAATTCTTCACACTTGTTTGTATTTGGGACTTTTTGCACTGGGGTTATCAAAGAACTTTTCCATGACTGCGGAAATACGCCATAAGACAAAGAATCATTCACAACATCCAAAAACCTGTTTCCAATTACTTCAAAGATATCTTTAAAAATTTTTGTATTTAAACCATCCTCATCACCTGATGTATTTTTCATTGTGTATATGATATTCTTCATGCAGTTCATAGTTATTTTATCGAACTTTGAGAATTTTCCACTCGTCTGATATTTCGGTATCTTTAGTACAATGTCTTCTATACTATTTATGAAGAAATTATTAAAATGTTCAGCAATCGATGTCTCATCTTCAATTATTTTGCTGTTGAACTCTACTCCTCCTTTATTGGTTCTTGACTTCATAGGTAACAAATGCTTGATGTTTTTCCACACATTTTAAGTAGAACTTCCCTGTATCAACTGAATTTAGAATTTCCTCTCTTCATCTCTCAATCTATAGGTCACACTTTTTCTCTTTTTCTTATATAAATTCCAATCATTATTTGATCTGGTGAATACTGCTCGTTCGTACATTATATTTCTTTCTTTAATTAAGTTCTTTAATTCCTGATTTATCCATTTATTTGTTTTTCCGACCCTCACTGTAATTTTCTTTATGGGGCACATTTCATGGAGTAGACTTACTATTTGTTTAATTAAGCTTGAAGAGAGTACGTCAACATCTGTAATATCATTGTTCCAATTTATATTCAATAACACGGGTCAACACAAAATTTGAGATTGACATTAAAGTATGAAATTCCGATAGATTGGATCATAGTTGAACGAAAAAAAATTATATTTCATGAAAAAGTTTGCTTTTGTATCCAGGAGAACATTTGAACGATATTTTTAAAAATCTGTGATTTTAATTTTAAAATTATGATAATTCAATATAAATATATGTATATATTATTTTTATTCATTTTGACTATCAAACTAACTTTTAAAAAGGGGAAAATAATTCAAAGGTGAGCAGTAACACTTTTTCTTTTATGTTCATAACTGCTTTCTCTCAATAAACCCCAAATATAGTCTCCCATCATATTTTAATTGTATTAGCCTTGATAACGTTGTTCGAAGGTCATAATATCCCTATTGGAACGTTTTTAAAACGTATTTAAATGAGCATGCAGCATATGTACTTTCAAAAACATCCTGGTTTTGAAATTTTTCAACATATTTTCAACTAGCTTTTGGTAGTTTTCAGCCTTGTTGCATTCTGAAAATGCAGAGAATACTGCTTTAAAACTGCTCCAACTTGCTTTTTGAACTCTATTGAGCAAATTTGGAAATTTTTCATCGGCAAAAATCCGTCTAATTTGCGGACCAATAAAAACTCCAACTTCTGACAATGACAACAATTTTCTTTTTCAAATATTCAAGAACAAACTTTATATAGAAAAAAGGTATTTTCTTTTCGTATAGGTGCATAATTAACCGATAAATCATAAAATAAACTTTAGGACAAATAACGAAATTTTTTTTTGTCGATTCGTGTAATTCATTTTGAAACCATTTCTCATCATATTGCCCGTAAGAGCGAGACCGAACAGTACTTTTAGAAGTTATAGTTTCAGCAACCTCCAAATTGAGTGATATTATAGAGTGATCAGATATTTTTGGTGTCAAATGTACAGTATGATCCAGATGTTTGTTATTCGTCACAACATAGTCTATTAGCGTAGAGCTGTCCTTTGTTACACGTGAGGAATCAGCAATAATCTGACTAAAGCCATATTTCTGAATTATATGTTTGCATCTTCTCACGTAAAATGAATCCTTCATCATATCTATATTTTTTTGAAATCACCCATACATATTATATCACCATCGAAAACTGTGAACTCGTCAAATAGTTCTTCAAGGTCATCGAGGAAGGACGCTATATTTCTTCCTGGTGGATGATACAGCCCATTTATCAAATACTTTTTCATTCCCATTTTTACTTCGACAGTAACATACCATAAATAATTTTCTTTGTTTGGAATTGAGACCACTGTGTATGGCAAATTACATTTCAAAAATATTAGAACTCCACCTGTTCGTTTATTAGATGATACACAATTTATATAATTATACCCATTTAGATACAATTCATTATTCTGAATATCACCTATTATATGCGTTTCTACTAAGCAAACTACATCAGGTTTCCAACTTGAGATTAACATCTCTATTTCTATTTTATTATTGAGATAACCCCTGACAATTGAAATATACAATCTACTTATTAGATAGTTGCTATTTTTCACAATATGTTGTTTTCTTACATATATTTTCAACAATTCTTTTGTAGCATGGGCAATGAGGATCCAAAGCCTTATGGTGAATACCAAGAGGTATTTTAAGTTGGGCCACTTTTCTAATACAGTTTATACATTTCATATTATTTGAGCTACATTCTTTATATTCTTTTAATTAATAAGTCCTTATGTTCTGTTCATTATTTGGACTCCTACCTAAAACAATGAATAAAGAAAATTAATGAATAGTGGATTTAGAAATTTTCTACCACAACTATCACGTTGTTATTTTCCGACAAGAGACGCCTGCACCTTATATTAAGTATTATTTTTTATTTGAAGTATTTCGCAAGTAGTACGACTTCAATGACAAAAATTGAAATTTTTAGACTTTTGAGGAAAAAAACCACAAATTTTATACCAATTTCGAAAGAACATTAAATAGACTAGTTTTTAAGATTATTTGCTGAATCAGTCCGGTACAATATTTTTTCACAGTGAATAGTCAAACTCTAGTTGAGTTTTTCGGATTTAAATTAAATTGAAACAACAAAATTTTTTTTTGAGGTTAGCGAGCTAGTTTTTAATGGAATGATAGGTCGATTGTCTCAACTTGATGATAGCACAAGGAAAAAAATCATTAGTTAGAAGTAATTTATATTCAAAACAGGCGAAAAAATGACCAAAAAGTATAGATTCAAAAAAAACATAAGAGTGGCAATATCTCTTAAACCAGAAAACTCTGACAAAGGTCATGTTGTGTCACCTGATTGACCTGAAGCCAATCCATCTCCAGTGTCACTCTGGCGTGTTATTTACGGGACACCCTGTATATGTAACTATGAATATATATATATATATATATATATATATACATATATATATATATATATACATATATATATATATATATATATATATATATATATAATATATATATATATATATATATATATATATATATATATATATATATATATATATATATATATATATATATATATATATATATATATATATATACGTATATATATATATACGTATATATATATATATATATATATATATATATATATATATATATATATATATATATATATATATATATATATATATATATATATATACGTATATATATATACGTATATATATATACGTATATATATATATATATATATATATATATATATATATATATATATATATATATAGATAATATATATATATACATATATGCTTATTATGATAATAGCGCACTGAAATAATAATTTTCGATACGAGATTCGATCAATTTTATGACATGATACGGAACGTGACTGGACTTGAGGATCTGTTTCAGTACAGAAACATCTGAATCACTCAAGATGAGAAAAAGCATTTAGGATACTAGGAAAAAGAATCAATCAGAATAATGCAGATCACAAATGTTCTGCAGATTGAAATATAAAATTCGGTCCTTTGGATAAATTGTGCTGATTGAAGTTAATCTATCCCTTTGTTCCACAGAGACAAGTACATGATCAACAATTCAGCCTCATCCGAAACGAATTTTACATCACATGTATTTGCGCAATCAGCACTTTCTCTCCCTATGGTATGCCGGCGGAATTTAGCCAACTGGGCCAAACAGCGGTCGAATTAGATTTATGGTGTGACTTTTACGACGAATGTTTCGATGGAGCGAGACGACAACGAGATGGAGACTCTCTACAGCGAATGAAATAAATATTAGAATGTAGGTCAGATGTGAATCACCAGGAAGAAACAGGAAGAATAACTTCATAAGAAATGTTGAAGTATTGAAGTATTTTTACTTATAAAAATCACAAAATAAAAGTTAATGAATTAAAACCTTATATAAAATAATATTGTTCATTGTAATTTCAAAAATAAATTAATGGAATAGAATTTCAAGAACCTAAATGAATACTCCATGTCCATTTAACTTTTTTTCATAATAAGTCTACTCTTATGTCTTTTTACAGTAATGGTAATTATTTTGTTTCTCAGTACGGTTTGCTGTTAAGCGTGTTTTTTCAGTTTTTTCAAACTTTAATTCATTTTCTTATTTTTTAGTTTTTTAATCTCAGAACGGAATTAAAAGTAATAGTTATCAGGACACTCGATTTTAAGTACATCCTATTATAAATATATATATATATATATATATATATATATATATATATATATATATATATATATATATATATATATATATATATATATATATATATATATATATATATATATATATATATATATATATATATATATATATTATATATATATATATATATATATATATATATATATATATATATATATATATATATATATATATATTATATATATATATATTTATATATATATATATATATATATATATATATATATATATATATATATATGATTATTTATTCGAATTGTTGTTGCCTGTGATCTATTTTTAATCTCTTGATAATTATTAGCAATAACAGGCTGGTTGAATCTTAAAAAACTTGATTTTATTAAAAAGTTGACGTTTCACTACGACATTCGTAGTTTATCAAAACTTTTGAAAAAATTGAAATCTCCTTGACATTTATTGATTTGAAAAAATTTGAATAAACAAAGACTGCTTTGTCTCGCAAAAATTTTTTTCCGAATGTGGTTGTTCTTTGTTATTTATTACGTGCTATTCAGTCTAATATCAACATTCAAAATTGTTATCATTAGATGGCAAGGGAAACCACAGAAACCTTTACCTACGTAATGTTCGAAAATAAATATAATATATAATACTAAATAAATAATTGCTTCGCCATTTTGGACCTCCCAAAATGCAGGCGGCCGAAGGCCGCATTTTGGCAAACTTACAAAGTCGAGATAAAGAGATCGGCCCCGAATCGCGGGGCCCGAAGGGCCCCGCCGATCGCCCACGTCCTTTCCGTAGTGCTTAGGCTACGTCTCGCCTCGATCCGAGACGCCGATTTTCGATATCGAACGTTTAAAGTTTGACGTTTCTCCGGAATTCGTGAAAACGGCAGCATTTCCGACGCTTAAGAACCATTTTCGCTTGAATCCAACTAGCATTCACGTGACCGCCTCTCGAGCCGACAGTTGGACGGGTCGAATTCTATCGAGAAGCATCGCCACCGCGAGGCCCAACGAGTAAAGTAGTTTTCTACCGATTTCGCACAAACTACAGATTGACACTATCGACAGTGAGCAGCAGATGGCGCGCCCGTTCGACAGAGGCAGGGACGAGCTCAGCACTTGACGCGTCCCGTACCGTAGATAAAGGATGCGTTCGGTTCAATCGCGTACCGTTCGACAGAGGCAGGGACAGGCTTTGCACCCATCGTGGTTCGGGAAACTATATTTTCATCGATCTATAGTTTTCACGGATCTATTTAATAGGCGGGGGAGCCTCTCACTAGTATATAATACTAAATAAATAATTGCTTCGCCATTTTGGACCTCCCAAAATGCAGGCGGCCGAAGGCCGCATTTTGGCAAACTTACAAAGCCGAGATAAAGAGATCGGCCCCGAATCGCGGGGCCCGAAGGGCCCCGTCGATCGCCCGCGTCCTTTCCGTAGTGCTTAGGCTACGTCTCGCCTCGATCCGAGACGCCGATTTTCGATATCGAACGTTTAAAGTTTGACGTTTCTCCGGAATTCGTGAAAACGGCAGCATTTCCGACGCTTAAGAACCATTTTCGCTTGAATCCTACTAGCATTCACGTGACCGCCTCTCGAGCCGACAGTTGGACGGGTCGAATTCTATCGAGAAGCATCGCCACCGCGAGGCCCAACGAGTATAGTAGTTTTCTACCGATTTCGCACAAACTACAGATTGACACTATTGACAGTGAGCAGCAGATGGCGCGCCCGTTCGACAGAGGCAGGGACGAGCTCAGCACTTGACGCGTCGCGTACCATAGATAAAGGATGCGTTCGGTTCAATCGCGTACCGTTCGACAGAGGCAGGGACAGGCTTTGCACTCATCGTGGTTCGGGAAACTATATTTTCATCGATCTATAGTTTTCACGGATCTATTTAATAGGCGGGGGAGCCTCTCACTAGTATATAATACTAAATAAATAATTGGTTTGCCATTTTGGACTTCCCAAAATGCAGGCGGCCGAAGGCCGCATTATGGCAAACTTATAAAGCCGAGATAAAGAGATCGGCCCCGAATCGCGGGGCCCGAAGGGCCCCGTCGATCGCCCACGTCCTTTCCGTAGTGCTTAGGCTACGTCTCGCCTCGATCCGAGACGCCGATTTTCGATATCGAACGTTTAAAGTTTGACGTTTCTCCGAAATTCGCGAAAACGGCTGCATTCCCGACCCTTAAGAACTATTTTCGCTTCACATGGACTTCAATTCACGTGACCGCCTTTCGAGCCGACAGTTGGACGGGTCGAATTCTATATACAAACTACGATTGACCGTGAGCAGATGGCGCGCCCGTTCGACAGAGGCAGGGACGGGCTCAGCACTTGACGCGTCGCGTACCGTTCGACAGAGGCAGGGACAGGCTTTGCACTCATCGTGGTTCGGGAAACTATATTTTCATCGATCTATAGTTTTCACGGATCTATTTAATGGGCGATGGAGCCTCTCACTAGTATATAATACTAAATAAATAATTGGTTTGCCATTTTGGACTTCCCAAAATGCAGGCGGCCGAAGGCCGCATTATGGCAAACTTATAAAGCCGAGATAATGAGATCGGCCCCGAATCGCGGGGCCCGAAGGGCCCCGTCGATCTCCCACGCCCTTTCCGTAGTGCTTAGGCTACGTCTCGCCTCGATCCGAGACGCCGATTTTCGATATCGAACGTTTAAAGTTTGACGTTTCTCCGAAATTCGCGAAAACGGCTGCATTCCCGACCCTTAAGAACTATTTTCGCTTCACATGGACTTCAATTCACGTGACCGCCTTTCGAGCCGACAGTTGGACGGGTCGAATTCTATCGACAAGTTTCGAAGTATAGTAGTATTCTACCGATTCTACCGATTCCGCACAAACTACGATTGACCGTGAGCAGATGGCGCGCCCGTTCGACAGAGGCAGGGACGGGCTCAGCACTTGACGCGTCGCGTACCGTTCGACAGAGGCAGGGTCAGGCTTTGCACTCATCGTGGTTCGGGAAACTATATTTTCATCGATCTATAGTTTTCACGGAGCTATTTAATAGGCGGGGGAGCCTCTCACTAGTAGGGTACTATTTATCTAACAACAAAGAAATTAGTCGCAGTAAAATATTAAAAAAGTAGAGCAGAATTATCGGTATAGAACGTTTATATGGAAGCAGCCGTTGACACGTATTTCGGACTTGTCTTCCGTAGCAGAGGTTTTTATTTGTTGTACTATTTTCATCTCCAAATTTTCAATCCAATGCTTTGCTACGCCGTTCTGATGAGGACCAAAGAGTCCGAAACACGTGTCAACGGCTGCTTCCATATAAACGTTCTATACCGATAATTCTGCTCTACTTTTTTAATATTTTCCTGCGACTAATTTCTTTGTTGTTAGATAAATAGTATCCTATTATTTTTATTTTCGAACATTACGTAGGTAAAGGTTTCTGTGGTTTCCCTTGCCATCTAATGATAACAATTTTGAATGTTGATATTAGACTGAATAGCACGTAATAAATAACAAAGAACAACCACATTCGGAAAAAATTTTTAGCGAGACAAAGCAGTCTTTGTTTATTCAAATTTTTTCAAATCAATAAATGTCAAGGAGATTTCAATTTTTTCAAAAGTTTTGATAAACTACGAATGTCGTAGTGAAACGTCAACTTTTTAATAAAATCGAGTTTTTTAAGATTCAACCAGCCTGTTATTGCTAATAATTTTTAAAAAGATTATATATATATGTATATATATATATATATATATATATATATATAATATATATATATATATATATATATATATATATATATATATATATATATATATATATATATATATATATATATATATATATATATATATATATATATGTATAATATGATAATAGCTGATCCCACTATTGCTATCTCGGAAACGGAGAGACCTACAAGGTCGCTTATATTGGATAAAAGTTTCCAATTTTGGGGAGCAATAATAGGCCTTTTTCAGATCTTAAATATCAATGTTTGTATTTGAGATATTCGCCAAAAACTAAAATAGTCGAATTTCGTTTTTTGGCTCTACCGCCTTCATTTCGAATGATATAAGAAAAAGTCAGGGGAGTTTTCAATAATGTTTCATACTCGTTATAATCTGATATGGACCAAATTTCAATGCGACGTTTCGTTCATAACAGCTATTAATTGCAATCGAATACAAAAGCGTCAATTTCAGTATCGCCACCTCTATTATTTACTGTACAGCTCTTACTGGAGGGTTTTTCTAATGAATCATGATTCCGTAATGTCCTCTCAATGCGTTGAAAATATCTTTCGGATAGCTGATACTTCTCGGGGTATAATTCCCTATACATAGCTGGAGATCCAATAGAATTTCTCAAACATTTCGCGTATACGAAAAGCAAATCAACTTTCTCGTCATTTGAAAAGTTCATGGTTTTCACCTCACAAATTCACAGGAATCAAATAATTATTTATGTACTTGTAAATAGATTTGACATTTTGATATTCTGTTAATTCATGACTCACTTCGAAACAATAAATCCATTTCAGTACTCTCAGAATTTTTTCTCCAAGATTTCTATTCGCTAGAAGACATCATAAACAAACATTTATGCCCCATGAAAGTCGACTTTCGAACAGTTCTTTCATATTCATACAAAACGCTGGAATGAATAGGAACGTTAAAAATTTCAAAAGATGTATGGAGTATCTTTGAGTTCTAAAATTTTGATTTCTACCTTTTTCAGACTACACTAACGGAAATTGTTTGACCAAATATTGATGATGTTTTGTCGGAGAAGAACGTCGAGAAATACATGTATTGTAATTAATAGCTGAATTAGTTACAACAGTGGCTACTCAAGTTGATGAAAAAATCTAGAGGCACATATTTGAAAAAATAAAGCTGATGATGGAACCTAATGAACGAAACGTCGCATCGAAATTTGGTTCATATTAGATTATAACGAGTATGAAACATTATTGAAACTTTTCTGAGTTTTTCTTATATCAATCGAAATGGAGGCGGTAGTGTCAAAAAACGAAATTCGACTTCTTTAGTTTTTCGCGAATATCTCAAAAACAAACATTGATATTTAAGATCTGCAAACGGCTTATCATTGCTCCTAAAAATTGGAAACTTTTATCCAATTTAACCGACCTTGTAGGTCGCTCCGTTTCCGAGATAGCAATAGCGGGATCTGCTAAGAAAACGGCCTGTATATACATATATATATATATATATATATATATATATATATATAAATATATATATATAGATATATATATATATAAATAAATATATATATATAATGCGATAATATAGGACACTCGACCTCAAATTATCCTGTTGATACTACTCCCCACATTAGGATAAAGTGATGGAATTAATTCATTATCATGAGTCCATATGACGTGGAGAATTTTGAAAATAATCAGATGTCTTGAAGTCAGTAAAAATGACAGTAAAATTATACAGATGAAGGTAATAAAAGAATGTTCAAAATCGATAAGAGCTGAAAAATAGTGAGATAAACACAAAACTGATAATAAATAAAATAGTTTCATGATTCTGGTTGGGGCTGGTGGAATTCGAACAACTTGTCAAAACAATATTTAAGATAAATAAGTTACAAAACATATTTTTGAAATATTCATTTGAAATATGAATTCAAAATGGAACTTTTGTTATTTTTAGTTGATAATTCAAACGACAATACTCAAATTATTTCGAGTTGATAGGGTAGGTAAGCCACGAGCGCTCCTCGTATTAATCTCTAGATCTGTTACCGACCCCATGGAATGGCCACTTAGGGGCGAAATCGCCTCCGTTGGAATTCTATGATGTTGTTCAACGTGATCTTCGTGGAGGTTTCAGGTTCACATTAGCAAGATTTTTGTCATGACAAGAATTATTTCTAGGGATACTGAAAGATCCGCATAAGTAATATTTCTGCAGATAAGTGGAAAAGCCACTTTTTAAGCTTACACTCGCAAAACAAAAATCAACAACCGGAAGGGCGACCTAGCCACAGACGGAAAGAGGTAACAGATATCGATGAAGTAGAGCAAATTGCAGTGGAAGAAGTGAGAATTGAAATGCACCATCTCACGAACGGCAAAGCCCCAAGTCCAGATAACCTACCCAATGAATTGCTGGAATACGGAGGAGAATAACTTGCAGAACAGCTCACCAGACTATTCAATAAGATATTGAAGAATGCAACAACACCTGATGAATGGAAAACCAGCATCATGATACCTCTATTCAAGAGAGGGAAAACGTCGGATCCGACAAACTACCGGGGAATCTCCCTTCTGAGCACCTCAATTAAACTGTTCACTAGGATACTGGGTCAGCACATCTTGCGTCATACCACAATAAGCGAAGAACAGCAGGGTTTTCGGAAAAACCGTTCTACAGTAGATGCAGTGTTTATCGTTAGGCAGGTAATAGAGAAGGCCATTGAGTTTGATAAACCCGCTTACCTATGCTTCAAAATTTAACTAAGGCTTTCGACGGAATAAATGGGAAGTTGAGGACAATCTGAAGCACAGAAGAATACACCCAAACATTACAGAGACGATCAAACAACTGAATACAGGCAATATCGCCACAATCAAGACGGAAACGACTACAACCGACGAAATAGAAATCGACACGGGAATAAGACAAGAAGATAGTCTTAGCCCCTTGCTTTTGAATTTGTTGATCTATAAAATCATATACTGCGTAAGGAAGGTGATTCAAGGGTACATAATGGGATATAAAAACGTGAAAATCTTATGCTACGCAGATGATGCAGTGCTGTTTGCAGATAGTGAAAGTGGTCTACAGTGGTTGCTTCAAGGTTTTAACAAAGAGGCTCGGAAGCTTAGCATGGAAATATCAACTTCTAAAACAAAAAGTATGGTGATTGCCAGAGAACCGCGCCGATGCAATCTAGAGCTTAACAACAAAATAATCGAACATGTCTCCGAATTCAACTATTTGGGCACGATGATCTCACCATATGGCTACTTGAAAGAAAGTGTGAGACACCAGATAAATAAAGCGGCCAGAATAGCAGGTGCACTAAGAAGCACAATTTAGAAGAATAACCATATGACAACCACGAGCAAGGTGAGAATTTACAAGGCATGTGTAAGACCTGTAATGACCTACACGGCGGAAACACGAGCTGACACGGCCGAAACAAAAAGAATGGCACGCACGAACGAGATGAGAGTACTCGGGACAATTACTGGAAATATGCTAAGAGATCAGAGGAGGAGCAGTGAGATCAGAGAAGAATGCCAAACTGAGGATGTAGTAAGGTGAATGCGAGCGAGAAGAAGATTCTGGAACGAGCACGTAAAACGAATGGGAGATAACAAGCTGGCGAAGGTGGTAAGAAATGGAAAACCAGCATCACAACGACCTCCAGGAAGACCGCCAAAAAGATGGAAAGACAGTTGAAACTCAATATCGCAGAAACGAGATGTGAGGGGGTTGAGATTGGGTGAAACATGCTATTAACTTTCACAAAGAAGAAGAAGAAGATATTGAAAGATAAAATTAGCTTCATCTGCTTGTTTATTGATTTCCGCTGAACAATTATGTCAACTAGGAGACTGGCAATAGGAATGCATATGTTTATACCTGTGGAAAATTAACATTGAAAATGTGATACTTGACATGTGTCAATTTAAGTATATAAATCAATACAATTAATTGAAAAAATCTCAAAGATACCATTTCATAATTGATAAAATTTTGAAATGTGGCATCAATGGAAAGTAAAGTTCTGATCTGGATATCCATAACTAATAAACTGAAGTAAACTACTCAATTATACAAGATTATCATATGATAATGTCCAACCAAAATTTATTTTTAGATTCATTCAGTTTTAAGATCAAGCAGTTGATTTATTATATTTCACTCGATTTATTCATCTTCACGAATATATTATAGCTATTTCCCAGTATCAATCTATTGATTGTGAATTGATGTGGCCGTTACTTGGTTAAAACTCATGACAATGTTGTTAGAAAAACACATGTTTGATTTCAACGGTTATGATATTTAGCTCTATGATGCGGCGTTTCACCACACGGTGGCTTCTTCGGATAGAATGAAATACTGAAATCATGGTATCTTAGTTTCAAAAATTTTTAGTATCTAGGAAAAAACGCTTACAACTAGAAATTAACTTAGGGTGGAGGGTAGGTAATCCTTCCAGCAAACTTGCTCAAACTACATCAGGTATTAAATATATTCAGTAGTAGAGAATGATTTAAGTCAATTTGTTTGTTCAGTAACAGATCAGAATTCTGTTGGGTTGCGCTTCATAAATGCTCTCTAGATACGCTTTCTGGGGTGGATCAATCCCCGTCATTCCTATAATTTCTCGCTTATTTTCCTCCATAGAGCCCTGTCCTTAGCTTCTTCCTTCCATCCAGCGACAACTATCGTTCTTAAATCCTCCTCCACTTCCTTCAGCCACTTAGATCTAGGTCTTCCTCCTACCTCCTGATTTCCACTGCAGCACTGAGCACACCATTGTATCCTCTCCTCTTCTCCATACATGGCCGAGCCATACTATCCTTCGCTTCTTTATTCGTTTCACTATATCTTCGCCGTTCATTTCCTTCAGTATTTCATAGTTCATCCATTGCCTGTATTCATTGTTACCAACTTTTATTAGTCCTAGGATTGTTCTCATTATTCTTCGTTCCACTATTCTCAATTCCTCCTCTTCTCTTTTTGTCATTGTCATCGTTTCTGCTCCATACATCATAACCGGTCTTATCATTGTGTTATAAATTTTGAGTTTAGTGGCCCTTGTTAATAATTTACTCTTTAATAGTTTCTTATTGGCATGGAACGCCCTATTAACTGGGTATGCACCCATTTTTATAATTTTATTTTCGCACTGCTTCCCAAATCTCATTATCTTCGTTTTGCTGCTGTCTATTTTTAATTCCATCTTCTCACCTTCTGTTGTTTTTTTAATAGCATTTGTTTCATTATTTCTCGTTGCTTCGTTACTATGACTATGTCGTCTGCATACGCGACCATTTGGCCTCTGCTCGTTCTTAAATTCCCTTTATTTACGTTTCTCATAAAATACTCTAGGGCTAAATTGAGCAATGTTGTTGAGCGGCCATCGCCTTGTCTTACCCCTCTATTAACTATAAAGTCTTCTGTTTCTTATTTACTTGTAAGTTTACTCGCTTTTGACTGGTTCATAGTCATTGAAATTAATCTTCTTAACTTAGCTTCTATCTCCTGCTTTTATATGCATAGAGATAATAGAGGATTGAAATTAAATTTTTGGGAACTATTTCATTCCATCCGAAGAAGTAAAGCCACCGTGTGGTGAAACGCCAAGTCATAGAGTCAAATATGATAACCGTTAAAATCAAACAAGTGTTTTTCTAATAATATTGATCTTTCATATATAATATTTCCAATTCATAAATTTCTCTAATATTTCAAGTACCTATCAATGATCGAATGATTTATTAATTCAGATAATTGCAAACGATGCTTCAATTTTTTCAGTACAGAAAGTTGCTGTTATTTGCATAATCGATGTCCCATATCTCATTTTCCATATTGCGAACATTCCTATAAATCGACTGGAGGGTTGTTCGTGGTCCAATACAACAGGGATTAAACCACACAGCTATATATGTTAATATTTCTCATCGACCTCTGCTTCCGGTACCCTGAAACAATTAATTTGGGCGGAAGGAAATTAGCTGCAATATTCCGCGATATGATGATGTGAAACATAACTGGAAATTTTTTTCGAATTACAATTCCAATATTTAAATTGGAAGTATTCCGAATGACAAATAAAACACTTTTTGTGTACAGTGTGTCCAATTTTCGATACTTTTGAATGGTATCTCCGTTATTTTTGAAGATTTAGGGTTGCGGTTTTTGCGACACTGTGCTACTTTTTCGTAAAATTGAAGATGACGTCAACAGAATTTTAATAGCCCTTTTAGTTTTTAAGATACAGGGCATTTTTTTAAATGTTGCATTTTGGGATCCCCGTCGTATCGTCATTATCCTTCATCTTATCGAAAAGGTAATAGAACGTTCTTATAGATTCTTTTCCGCAGAATGCAGTGCTGTAGATAATGTTTGTTACATATTTACTATTTTCGAGTTGTAAAGCAAACTTATGTTTTACTGAATGGAATACCCTGTATTTTTATAGACTTTAAAATTTTCCTTTTTTACCTTTTCAAAATCAATAGAAGGGCATGGATAACAACAACGAGCAAGTGAAAGTTACATATTACTGACGAAGAATTGGATAATAGTTGATGGAAAAAGGACATAAATTCGTTCCAATTAGTATTGATAAAAACGAGAAAGAATTATTAGCTGTTGAATCTATTTTAGCTTTGAAAAATACTGATGAACCAGCGTTAGCCGAATTCAAAATTTCAAAAATTCTTAGAAGCCATCAGGTTCCAAAACCAAATAAATATTTAGATGACATAAAATCCTTGAAACATAAAATTGAAATTAATAATTTAACTATCACTAAAGCAGATAAATCCGATGCGATAGTAGTTCTCTCAAGAAATGATTATGTTTCCAAAATGAATAATTTTCTTCAAACGGAACAAATTAAACAAATATCAGTCGATCCAACAAATAAATTTCAAAAAACTGTTAGACAAGCCCTTCAGGAAATTTCCCCAAATACACTATCAAAACCTAATTTTTCAATAATACATATGAACCCTGGAACTCCAAAACTTTACGGATTAATAAAAAACCACAAAGAAAATAGCCCAATACGACCTGTAGTTTCTCACATAAATAGTCCAACGTATAAATTAGCCAAAGATCTGAATTTCACATTCAGAAAATTAACTAATTTCACTCCAAAATATACAGTAAAGAACTCTGTTGATTTAGTACAGAAGCTGAAAAACTTTGTAACTCCTGCTAACTCTTTTCTTGTTAGCTTCGATGTTGATAATATGTTCTCCAATATACCAGCAGATGAGTGTTTACCACTTGTCTTAGATATTTTGCAACAATCCACTATGGATATTATTAAAGTAAATGATATCATTTTCTTATTAGATATATGTCTTAGTCAAAATTACTTCCAGTTTGATAACAAAATTTTTGAACAATCTAGTGGGCTGGCTATGGGTTCCCCCTTAAGTCTGCTTATTGCAGACATTTTCATGTCACATATAGAGAACATAATATTCAATTCTACAAAAGCATCGCATATAAGTTTTTGGCATAGATACGTTGATGATGTAATTGCTTGTTTTAAGGGCACCGCGAGACAATTAGATCAATTTTTGAATTATATTAATAGCATTCACCCAAATATAAAGTTCAAAATTGAAAGAGAATTGGATCGACAAATAAACTTCTTGGATTTAACTATCTTTCATAATAATAATACTTTGAGTTTCGATATATATAGAAAACCAACTTTCACGGATATATGTATTCCGTCGGATTCAAATCATCCTCTTTCCCATAAACATTCAGCTTTTAATTCAATGATTCACAGAGCGTTTTCAATTCCATTATCCGTAACAAATTTAGCGAAAGAAATTTCGACTATAAAACTAATTGCGTCAAATAATGGTTTTCATACAACCGAGTACTCAACTAGCGTACAACAGCATATATCCCCAATTAAAAGTAGAAAAATCGGAAAAATTCACATCTTTAACATATTTTGGTCCTCTAACAGAAAAACTTGCTAATGTCATACCTAAATGTAATATTAAAATTGCTTTCAAACCTAAGACAAAACTCTCAGGATTTTTATTCAATGCCAAAGATATCACTTCAAAATTTGAAAGTTCAGGAGTTTATAAGTTGATTTATCCTGTATGTAAAGGAGTATATATAGGTCAGACTGGTCGATCGTTCAAGACAAGATTTAAAGAACACCAACAATCTTTTTTGAAAAATAAAACGGATTCAACGTTTTCAAATCATTGCCGTGAAAACCAACACCCATTTCCACAAATAGATAATTTTCAAATCATGCACAAATTACCGAAAGGAACCAAACTTACTTACTTAGAATCATTAGAAATTTTTAAACTCAATAATAATGCAAAAGATATCTTGCTGAACGACCAGATTGACTTGATATATTCTCCTATATTTAGTGTATTTAAACAATAATGACTTTTCTAAGAACATTGTATTGTACCAATTTGTGAAATTCACTCGATTAGCCCTTCTTGAAATATGTTCCTCTTGTCTATTTAGGTACCTGCAATAATCCTTTCCCACCCGTAAGCGCAAATCTATAATTATTTTGTATTCAGTTCTTAACTCAATCTGCCCGATGATGGTCTAGTGACCGAAATTGCAATCGCAGTGTTATATTTTTCAAAATATTTTGTGATAATAAACGTAGTAAAATCAAATTTAGTTTTGTTAAGAATTGGATAATAATAATAATAATAATAGTAATAATAATAAAAAGTTCTTTATTTCCAACAGGTATAAAACCCAATTACAGAAAATATTTAAATTATAGCTATATAGAAAAGAAATCAAACCACAGCGCCAGAGACAAAAAGAAAAAACTAATATGAACTAAATGAGACAATACAAAATTAATGCAAAAGTAATATCAACCAGTATCCCGAAAGCTGAAACTAAACCTAATACAAAAAATAAGCTTATTTTTGTGACTTGTGCTACATTTAGACTTATTACTGATTACTACTATTCTACTTTACATGTGTGAACGTGCTACTTGCGCTACTTCTATTCATATTTTGTGCTTGATCCGGTACCGAATTCGATTGTGATACATGCAAAAAGGACACGAGTTTTGGAGCATTTTTTGCATCCCCTTTTGACCGCCTCCAGGCATCCATACTGGGTGAGTCTCACTGGTAAAGTTCATTCTATTGCTTAACTTTTATTATTATTTCTAATAACTTTAACTCGAATTTTATGTTAGATTTCTCTTTACGTTTATTAGAGCCACACATAAAAAATACAGTCCACAGACGATACATAGTTAATACCTTCATAACTACTGTGGTTAGCTCAGTATTAACCAAATAAGTGATTTTTAGGACAACCGTTATAATTAACCTCTTAGGGTACGAATAAAACGAGTAAGTCGCGGTAGAGTTGTAGGTCGCGGTGGATGCCACTAGTTAAGTCGCGGTCGATGTTGACCGCACATTGCAAGGAGGTTACCAGCGATGCTTAGTCGAGCCAGTGTTGCCTATTTAGCGACTTTGTCCCTAGATCTAGCGACATTTTGTTTTCTACAGCGGCTTAAATTATGTGTCTATTGACAAAAAAATTTTGCGACTATTCTAACGAATTCTAGAGTTTAAATAAAAGAATAAATAAGTATTTTAACTATATTCATAAAATATATCAAGATCTCAGCCCAGAAATCTACCTATATTCGGAACTGCGTTCCGAAATCGGATATCATTCTACTGACAAGTCTATTTTTTTCCTACTTATAACCTTTGAATGAAATAGAATGCTGAAATTGAAAGGATATTTAGTGCCATGAACATATTGAAATCGAAGCTTCGAAATCGAATGAGTATGGAGTCATTAAACTCTATTTCAATGATTAAATGCTCTTTAACCCTTTCCGGCCCAAATTATTTTTTTGTGGAAAAAATATTATGTATGGTTTGATAATGGTTTATTAGAGATACTCGAAGAAAATGAAACATATTTCAAGATAAAAAAACAAAAGGATTATCCTGCAGGATGTGGTCACTCCACATAACCAGTAGGAACATATAACCAAACAATATAACCTATTTTGCGTAATATAACATGAAACAGTTTTTGTCATGTTTCAAACACAATTCTACTTTGCACGCTGAACATTTCTTACAAATCATAGAACTCATCTGCATGGAGATTTTCTAAATAATCAGTTATTGGGTTCCTAACCCTCCCGGATTGCCCGGACTCCGGTAATAATGGTCAACCTCCCAACTTCCCGGGGTGCCTAATTTCCCCAGTTTTTTTGAAATTATGCGCAACCGCGCTCTACTAATCAAACTTCGATTTTTAATGATTATGATTTTGTGGTAAAAAAACTGTCGTATATTAGAAGCAGAGTATATATAAATTAAAAATAAATAAATGATTGACATTTTCTTCTACTAAATTCCTTATAAAAATTTCCCGGGTTGGTCCTTTCGAAAATTGGCAACCCTATTCAGTAGGTAGGTACTCCAAACTTGCTTCCTCAAAACTAAAATAAGATAACACTATTACGTAAGTGCCCACTGGTCACTTCAGGAGACCCCAACAAAATTAGTAATTTCGAAAGAAAGGAAACATTTACGTTCAATATATTCATGAAAATGCATAAGTAAGATATAAGTAAGATATAATAAGGAGCCATTTTTCCACCATTCATAAATAAAAATAACAAATTTACACAGTTTCAGCAGATCCTCTAAGTAGTGTCCAACTATAGTAAACAAATGCACGTTATACGCACTTCGACTTATTTCGGTCTGTCTTCGATGAACACGTCAAATTTTGCTATGTTAGAAAACCCACAAAACACACTGGTATAGTGAAATAGCCAACGAGCAGTTTTACTCATAACTAACAAACTGTGGCCTTCCTAGCTAACCAGTTGCCCTGAAAGAGTTAAGAATAACCAACACTGCCTTGAACGCACCAATCACATCAAAACATCCTTGTAGACCGCGCGGTAAGCATCCATGTAAAACAAACTGATTTGATTTTCAAAAGCATCACTGTAAACCTCCTGGATGGCATCGCGCTAAATTTCCACCGCGACTTACTTGCTATTTTCGCTCCCATTCAACTCAATGTGTTTGTTTTACTTGGATGTCTACCGCGATCGCCACCTTCACCTCCACCGCGACTTACTCGTTCTGTTCGTAACCTCTTAGTGATCCGCAAAGCAACCAAATGTTTATACTAATTTGTAACCATCAACCTATTAGATAGGCAAAATTGTAATTTTCTTAGTAATCTTCGAGGTAGCGTATCCACAAAAAACATCAATGTTTACCATCAATTCTAACATTCAAAGCAAACATCCATGTCGTGATCGGTTGTGAATCACTATGTTAAAATTGAAACGATGGTACTTATAACAAATATAAATATTCTTCGCGATTAGGAAAATATAGACATGTACATAAACGAAGCTTTGTTTATTATGAAACTGATTAAGAAAATATCAAAATCCTGAATGAAAATTGTAATTAATGCCATGTAACTTTGTTACATTCTGTAACGAAGCAACTTCATCAAATGAAATCCATTATTTTTGCTGAAAATATTGATATTTAATTTTTTTTTGAACTATGAAACATAATAACTAATATTGAAGTTTTGCTTAAAAACGATTGCGGCTTAACGTTTCTCAAATATGTTAAGCCAAGTGTTTTATTTTAAATATCAGTATGAAATATACGTTTGAAGCCTTTATTTTGATTTTATTGAATATCGAAAGATTAACATCGAGATCGATATCGATGTTTGTGATCTCTAACATCGATGTTAAAACATCAAATATCGATAACAAAACATCGATGTTTCAAAAACTTCGAGGTTATCAACTTGACAATATTTCTGGCCTTCACAATGATGAGCTGACACGTGATATCCTTTTCTCGATCTCTGCAGAGGTTTCCGAAGGAATCCTCGCAAAAACACCATAGATAATCATCATTGTAACTCACGTGTTAACTATCGTAACGAACTCTCCTCAAAGAAGCCCGAGCTAATTACCTTGAAAATGATAGAGATTATTTTCAAGTTAACACCGTTCACGATGAAGTAATTTCCGTAAGTCATTTCGTTAAACTTTCATTAGCAATCCAGTCGATAGAGATAGAGATTTTTCGTATTTAATTTACTTCTAACAAAGTGAAGACAGTAGGTTATTAATGAACATCTGCATTATGAAGTATAACTGTCATACAACCATTTCAGAATTCTTTTTTTGATACTGATGAAGTCTTATGAATAAATTAATGAACCTGAAACTTTTTAAAGCAAATGCGTGAAGCAACATGAAGATT